>CAJUYI010001406.1:39262-55483 GCA_910591695.1 Galerucella pusilla
ATGCTATCTTGGAATGTGCGCAGATAAACCTAGACAGGGGTTATGTGGATCGACGCATAACCATATACTCAGGCAGCAATTAAAGCCATGAGTGGGTATACCGGCAACTCAGGACTTGCTAACGAATGTCGAGAACTACTTGCTAATCTTGCAAGGCAGAACGTGGTGCGGCTAGAATGGATTCCAGCCCACTCTGGTTTTGAAGGCAACGATATGGCGGATGCACTGGCTGCGGAAGGGGCGGCAGCTCCTTTCTGCGGCCCGGGCCCGACCCTGGGCCTAACAAAACAAAGAATACGCAAGGAGACGAAGGAGTGGCTGAGGAATCAGCACCTCGCTCATTGGAATGCTCTGCAGGGTCCTAGACAATCCAAACTTCTACTGAAGGGATGGACTGATAGACACGCCAGGGCAGCCACTGAACTACCAAGGAGTAGGCTAAGGAAGATAGCAGGACTCCTAACAGGGCACTGCTGTATGAGGAAGCACCTCTACAATCTAGGAGTAGAGGAAAGTTCCCTCTGTAGGGGTTGCGGCATGACTGATGAAACGTCAGTTCATGTTTTCTTAGAGTGTCCACACTGGGCTGTATTAAGCAGGCGAATTTTCGGAGTCACTGTCATGGATCCTGGAGACACAAGCAGGCATCCACTGAAAGGAAGGTTGCGGCCTTTATTGAAGGGCTCGGCTTCATGGATGACTAGGTAGCAGGATTGGCATAATGGGCCCGCCAGTGGCCTCAGTGTCGGAACCTTGGCTTGAGTTGTCCAGGACAAGGCCAAGGCTCGCCTACACATTTAGTAGTAGTAGTAGTAGTAGTAAGTGTAGCCGTTCAAAAGATACGAGGGGGGTAGGGGACTTTTGAATACCATAAAAGGTAAAATTATTATTTACTCATGCATCTATATAATGTTTTAGGAGTACTTATCGATTATTTGTTAGAAGAAATTCCAAGTTATTTTCCGACAGATAATACAAAAACAATTTATCATATACTACTAGGACTAATTTTATCGACGATCGCTTACAGTTTTTATCTATTTGCTCCTCTTGCTTATGGAATGGTAGGACCATCATCCAATGAAGCCAATTCCACAATGCATGGACTTAGATGGATGGAAAGTTGGGAATTCTGAGCAACACTTGGTATATATTTTGACATCAACTTACGACAAGCTGTATATGTATATGATGTTAATATCAACTATTTATAATGAGTAAAATTTATTTTTGTATGTTTTTATATTTTTTATACGGTGAAAAAAATATTTTTAATAAAATAAGATACTTTTTAAATATTGTCGTTGTTTCTAGCGCCAAAATTGTGCAATGTAGTGTTTCGATGAACCAAGGCACAGGTTGCTATTTAAAAAAATACAGAATCGGGTTATAGCCAGCTTATAAGAACTGCCAAAAAAAAACATTACATACCTAGGTACCTATACTCGATTTGAAATTGGTTGATAGTAATAAATCATTAAAATCCGTCAAACACGTATACAAAGTGGTCCACCTAAATTGCCAAGTTTTAAATAGTATATACATTGAAAGTATAGACCCTTTTGCATTTATTAAACTTTCCATTCCTATAGATCTGATAAGGGCGTCGAATACAAAGCTTAACCCGAGGCTCGAACAATAAGCGGTAGGATTCTACCTGTGATGTTTTGCGGGTGGGTTTGAGTTTATATTAAACACAATAATTATATAATTTAGTGAACATTCGGATGTGTGGCATAATTTGTTACCCTTGTATTTGAATAAATATAATACTAATAACAATAAAGCAACCAATAAACAAGTAAATTTGGAAAAATGTTTCTATTTGAAATTCTATAAAATTTATAGTAAGTCATTACATTTCTTCGCTTTAAATTAATCATCATCAGAAAATGAAATATCTGAGGGACTGTCTTCTTCCCCTAAATTGATAATAAGTGGTTCGACCGTTTTCTCCAGTAAACTATCCAATTGCCACATTTTTTCCTCCTCCTTTATTACATGCTCTATACATCTTTGCCACTTCCCCGCGTTGACTTCTTGAAGCGCTTCTTCAAAGAGTTTTTGAACATCACTCATTTTATAAGTGGTATTTTTTCTAGCCACATAACCTTTCACATGAGCCCATACCAGTTCGATCGGATTTAATTCGCAATGGTAGGGGGGGAGCCGAAGCACTTAACCATATTGTCCTCAAATTGTATTTGTTTCTCCACAAGCCACTCGATAACCTACCTACCTTTTTCGTAACAACCTGAAGTAACATTGTGTATTAGTTGTTCCCGGAATTCTCGGCATAATTATTTTTACCTGTTGATACCTGACAATAATGATTACTATAAATAGGGTTCAAACCGGCACGTCAGGTAGGTGCGCCTATGGAATCGGCTGCTAAAAATGATTTATTACTATCAACCAATTTCAAATCGAGTATATGTGTATTATCAATACTTGACACACTATAAGTAGATCAGCTGATAAGCGGCAGTCGGGAAATGGTCGGGATTAACACACTGTTACTGGATAGATAGAGAGATAGATAGATAGTTGTGTGAGTACCAAACCCACCTCAGACTTGCCGTTCCTCCCGCCTTGGAATCACTACCCCAGCATACTTCAAGACATGTAAAATGTGTCAAGAACTGATGATGCTCAAGCCCGTTAGTCCAGTAACTGAAGGGGCAACCTATCAATATATTTGTCCAATAATTTTTTTGGCTTGATTTGTAGGTCTTGACAGGTACTTCAAAGGGAGAAAAAGTTCTCCAAGATTGCCCCTTTGGTCAGGGCCCAAAATGGCCCCTAACGCCCCCAAAAAACGCTTTCCCGCCATTATATCCAGAAATATGCAATTTGGACAATTTTTGTTTCGGTAAAAAGTGAAGATCGTTAAATTATCTACAAAAATGGTCCTTATCATTTTTTTCGAGAATTCAATAGTTTTCGAGATAATCGCATCCAAATGTCCCCTCGCTTACGCGGCTGCACTACCTCTAGAAATGCTACCGTCTATAAAATTAACTTGTAAACCGGCGGACAAATTCTTCCTGAACTCGGTCAAAAATTATATTTTTCGATGATTTAAAGTTCATTGTAATGGGAATATCCGTAGGTATCAATATGTGTACCTTAAACCCCGTTCTCGTCCGTCGAGGACATTGCAAAAAGTGGCCAATGTTATTTTTCTCCAATATTTTGGCCTCTTCTATTAAATCATTGACATTTTATTTATTTTAAATGGTTTATTGTCCCTTGTTTTTTTAAATGGGATCTGGGGAGGTCCTGAATGTTCCTAGAAATTTTTGGAACGAAGTTCCTTATCGCGCGATATGAAAGGGGGCTAGACGGATAAAATTCTTACCAAAAGTTGTCACGACACTTTTTGATATAGGAAGCTATTTTAAAAAATTTTCACCATAGTCCGGGCGCGAACCATCAACCTACGCGTCTATGTATATCAAGGCATTCAACACATGCTGCCATGAGCTCTCATGTGTATTAGATTTCTACATGCTGCAATCATAGATAACATAACACTGGCTGCAATGTGCGATTATATACAGATAATAATAATAAATGCTTTTGTATTTTTAGCATGTACGCACTATAACCTCTCTTTATTATTGTGCTAACCAAGTCATACGCATTATAATCTCCACATTTTGTGTGTTTAGCAAGTGTACGTGTCATAATTTTAATAAATTCAAAAACAAATCATATTTTAATATTACAATTTCAGAACGTATGTATTTAGCAAGCCGTGCGTGTTCTAACCTATACGCTGTTGTGTTTACGAAGTCGAGAGAGTAATAATAATAATAATTTATTTTATTTACACATAATTCAAAGAAAAAAAATAATACATAAATATAAACAAAACGACGTTATGCGAAATAAATAAATACATACACTTGCGAAACCGAGCGAAGTCGAGAGAGTATATATATGTATATATATACACCATGTTGTTGTGTTTACAAAGTCCCGCGCATCTATGACGTGTATGAAAGAATAGACAGACAGAGTACATATATATATATATATATATAAATGTTTCGGTGTGTGTATGTATATGTACAATTCCTTCACTAGTTAATCGAAAGGAACTTCGTTCCATCCGGGTGTCCCTTGACACCTCTCAAGTTTTTTTTCAGTATCTTTGTGGCGTTTCAATGAAAAGTTCATTTATTTATTTGCATTTTTCAGTCGTTTTCGGAGTTCTCACAAATCTTGTAAACAAGCGAAAATGAAGAACTAATGTTCAATTATCTTGTTATCAAATGCACACCATTTGAAAGCTTACTATGTCTACTCTCTGAACCAATATTTTTATTCGGAATACAATGCACTCATTTTCCACCGGGAAAATTGGTAACACGGGTGAAAACCGGCCTTTTTTTTAAATGCTTTTTGTTCTCCGCTGTTAATTTTTTGAGAATTAATACCCACACTGAATTAAAGCTTATATTCTGACCTTTCCATCCATATAAGTTGTTCCCCATATTTGAGCGCCGTTCTCTTGAAGATGATTTTTTGTCAGTGCAAAACAGGCTGCGAGAAGAATTGTTCATGTTTAGAAGCAGGTTTGAAATGCTCCTCTATCTGTGGTTCAGTAGTTCAGTGGTTCAGTAGACACAGTGTTTAAATTATGAGAAAAATGAAGGTATATTCCTGGAATAATTAGAGGTGGAAGGAGAACCACAAGGGCTTGAAGGGGAGGTGGAAGAAACATGGGTGGAAAGAGAAACAGAAGGGCTGGAAGATGATGAGATAGAAATAGAGCTGGAAGAACAAGGGATAGGAACAAGAGGGACAGAGGAAAAAGTAGAGGTAATAGGCGACGAGAAACACGCTGATCATGAAGAGGATGAATCTGAAGACATGAATTGGTTTAACATAGGGTAACAGCACCAATGAATGCCACCTTAATGCCAGTGAATGCACTCAAAATCAGCGATTCTCGTCATGAAATAACGCGTTTTAATTTCATATTTGAAGTTCTTGAACTTCGTTTTCCAGCATATACAAGCATGTTACTCGGGTTGAAAAATTATAGCTCTCGCCTTGTCGCGGATTTTTGCAAAAACTGGCATTCACTGGTGCCTTTACCCTACTCTGAATTTTTCTATATATTTTGTATTTTCAACCTAATTTTTATAAGACTAAATGGTATTTGTTTAGAAATTCTTTGCTTTTTCTGAAATCCTGCATCTATACTGTTCCTTCTGAAGTTTGCAAAAAATGAAAAAAATGCAAAAAATATTTATCAAAAAATTATTATTATCAGCTTCTATAGGTATTGACTTACTAACGCCGTCACTCAAGACTGCCACATGAAGCAATAAGATTTCGCAAATTTTCTAATACATTTGCGACTCATATCCTTGTGAAATTACACTGAACATTGACTAATAGAATGAAGAAACACGAAGTGTTGCTGTGACACAAAAATCGTGTGAAATACGCCAATAATTGACGAAAAAACGATTGGTGCCCGGATTTTCATGTGTATACACCACAATTTAGCGAGTGCAGGTATTCCGCTGGCGCCATCTACAATTGGTCTCCAAAGTCTATCAGTTGAAAATCCATGTATTTCCGAGGCCCACGAGCAGAAATTTAGTAAGAAACCACCAAAAATATTCGGTGTAAAAATTTTGGTTTATTCAAAGGCCATTTTCGCAAAAAATATTCGTGTTGCGAAAAAAATGATAGGGACCATTTTTGTAGATAATTTAACGACCTTCATTTTTTATCCGAACAAAAATTGTCTAACTGGCGTATTTCGGGAGATATTGGCGGAAAATCGTTTTTTGGGGACTTTAGGGGCCATTTTGGGTCCTTAGCTAAGGGGCAATCTTGGAGAACTTTTTCTCCCTTTGAAGCACCTGTCAATATCTACAAATCAAGCCAAAAAAAATTATTGGACAAATATATTGATAGGTTTGCCTATTTTCAGGTCTTCAGTTACTGGACTACGTGCTCAGCCTCATAAGAAATTGGCCCTACTCGTGTTCTTCGACGTAGGTAACGCGTTCAACAGTGTCAGTAAACGGGCGGTGTTGATAAAGCTTGGGGTATGGGAGGGGCTGGTTAATCTAGTAGAGGACTATCTGACGATGCGTGCGTTAGTTGACACTAGAGGGAGAGTGCCACAGGGCTCACTTCTGCGACCGACACTTTTTGGAAGTGTGTGTTTGATGAAGTTTGTGGGATATCATGTGAAGAAGGATGTGGGATTACGGTGTATGCGGACGATGTCTGTCTGGTATGTACGGCAAAGGGAGAGGTGGTGATAGAAAGAAAGACGGAGAGGATGTGTAGGAAGATTGTGGAGGAGATAGAGCGGTGTGGACTGGAAGTGGCTGAGGACAAGACAGTGGGGCTACTGGTAAAGGGGCGGAGCAAGGCAAGGGAAGTGGGGTGATGGTGAAGGGAAGGAAAATTCGGATGGAGGAAGCGGTAAAATATCTAGGGGTTTGGTTGGATAGCCAATTATCCCTCAAAATCCATATGTTGAATGCTGCACAGAAGGCAAAAGTAAGGGCAGCATGGCTGGGAAGATTAATGGGTAATGTGAAAGGACCGGGAGAGTGCAAGAGGAGGGTAATTGGTAGGACGGTAGAGCAGAGTATGCTGTATGGCGCGAAAGTGTGGGGTGAGAAAGCAGGGGTGAATGCGAGGGTTAGACCACTCCTGCGGTTGCATAGAGAGATACTCCTGAGGGTGGTGCAGGCCTACACAGGACAGTGGGTGGACTGGCAGCAGCGGTGCTGTCAAAGTCCTATCCATTGCTGGACTTGATGGCTAGAGCCAGACAGAAACGCTGGAGGGGTGCGACCAGAGAAGAAGTACAGGAATGGATGGGTGAGGAAATGGAGAGAAAGTGGGATGAGTATGAGAATGCGCTAAAAGGAGCGATTGGTAGCAGGAAAAATTGGGTGGACTGGAAATTCGGGGAGGTGAACTACTTCTTGACGCAGGTGCAGGGCATGGGTCGAGAGTGGGTTATCTCCACAAGATTGAGAAAAGTGAAACAGGAGTGTGCGAGAGATCTGAAGTGAAGGATGATGTGGCACTTGTGTTTAGATGTTGGAAGAACGAGGAAGTTCTGAAGAAGTTGGAAAATAAACTGGGAGAGGCGGTGTATTGGGAAAATATGGTGGAGATTATGTGGAGGGGCGAGGAGGAATGGATGGAGATAAGTGCGGCGTAGTAGAGAGCATGATTAGGGAAAAAGAAGGACTCGACATGCAAACGGGTACATACCAAAGAATACACACAGCTTCATTGGTACAAACAAACACACATACAATAGCTTTTACTACTACAACCCGTATTTAAGAAGTTTTATTGTGTTCAGTTATTAGTTGAGTGTATATACACTATATCAAATAAAGGATTTTTGAAATTGAGCTACTTCGGCATCCACCTCAACCTCCACAGTGTTTGTTGAACAAAGGTTGTATTACTGTTTGGAAGTAAACGGATCACAATTTCAACACTTACTTTGATTAAAACTTTTCTGACAAATGTTTTTTTATTTGTTTCACTCACACTTCCAGCTGCTTTTTGTCATTAACTCAGGGCGGGTTTATCAATGCTCGGTTAAATCTGTCAGCTACGTAGCCCTCAGCTATCTCTAGCCGCCAGTCAAAGTCTCGGTTACAATAGAAAGCGTTTATCAATGCACCACATAACCGACAGCTAGCTAACTGGAGGCTAAGTGTAATTGAGCATTTGACAACCTTGTTCGGGTTATGAACGGTGAGTGTAATGTTGTCAGAGCGTAAATTTCTCATTTTAATTTGGTGCTAGGAGGATCACCCGTTACATGAAATATACATATTATCAATTTTATTCGCATATAACATAATAACACACTGAATCAAGAATATAGAGGTGAAAGCTATTATTTTTCTATTTTACCGTAAGCTTACTCTGACAACATCGTGGAAAATTTCACTTGTTAGTGTCAAAATTGTGGTACTGTTATTTTTATTTCGTCTATGTTGTGCTTTGTTGAGTTGTTTGCATTTGAGCATGTCCACAAAACAAAAAAGATATCCCAATTTCACGGTGTCAGAGCGACAATTAGGTACTTATAAAAGTAGCCGTTCACCATAAAAGTATAATAGAATACAAAAAGACGGATGCTGTGACTTGGCGAGAATAGCTGGAATTTGTTGGAGTATCATGAGAACACTGGGCTTAGATACCTAATCGAAACGAGTAATAAACTCGACATCATCGAGCTCTTCAAAGGTATTTATCCGTTCTTCAACAGTATATGGTCGTCTTTCGTACTCCACAAATTCCAATATCTCGCCACTCTCCAAGCTCTTCATCGAAATGGTCGTCAAGTTCCTCAAGATACATTGACAATAACAATAAAATAAAATACAAACAGAACTTAGATGCTACTAAACTACTATAAAATAATCAAATAAGCTTCTCGATTTCACCCTAAACGATAATAACACAATCAAATTTGAAGTTGAAATAGTCTTTGTTGCAAAATATGAGCAAACATGAAAAAATCGTGACACAGTTGTCAGTTAGAATCTTTGGTTAGAATAACGGAACACCACTTTCTCGTATTTAACTGTATGTTCTATGGTTAACATAAACTTGATAGTGGCAGCTAGGTTAGCCGAAAGTTTGACTGCCAGCTAATGCAAACTGGCAGTTGATAAACACTTTGACCAACAGCTAAGATTTAGCCGAGGGCTACAATATTTAACCGAGCATTGATAAACCCGCCCTAAAACACTTAGCACAAAAATGTTACCATGTCTTTAAAGAGAATCGAAATACCTTTCAAATTATATGCCACTCGACCCCCCATGCCTTTAAAGATTCTCCCTTTTAGGGAGATGACCGTACAACCATGAGTTAACTACCTATCAAAAGTTGTCAACCTCGAAAACAAAATTGATGTGACTCGGGGTTTGCCGCAAAAACGTCCCCCGCCAACAATATTTAAGGTGGACTGTTTCTAATGCGCCACCCCGTATATATTGGACATGGTCTATGCAAGTAAGTTCTGTTTTTAGAGAAAAATGATGTTTATATAATAAAGGAAAAGATGAAAGCACTGTTCTATGCTTGTCATCACTCACTAATTCCAATATATATTTAGCTGACTTTTAGAATTATTTTGCAAAAACTCTGGTCACAGATGACCACAGTCGGCAAAGTCAAAATATTGCTTCACTTGACCCAGACTCGCAAATGTCATTTGTTATAAACATTTAAAACGTAAAAAGCCTTATTTTTTTGGGCCAAAAGCACCGCTTAAAATGAACGCCGAGCGCCAGCGTGCTTGTATATCTTGTATGCCTCTGCCTCTACTTAATCACCGCTACCCTCTACACCGATACTTTCCAGGGGGTGCTATTCTCGAGTCAATTGCGTATACTAAATTTGATGGTCATCGATAATTTGCGTATGACTTGTAGTTGTAGGTACCTATTCTCGAATCGTAGTATACGAAATAAAGCATCCGCCAGTCGTAAATTCACACGTATGGGTACTAGGCATACGAATCTTCTATGCGAATGCGAGTTTTCATAAGGGGCATGCGCATATGGCATCTTATGATCAAAAAGAAGGGGTTAACCTCTATTTTTTGTTATGATTGTGTAAAGTTTAAAATGAAATTTCAAATTGATTTGTTTTTTGTTTGATGTGGGTGGATGGACAAGTCAATTTTATGTGAATAAGAAATATCTCAGATGAGTTGAGTTGTGGATGGCTTTTAATAAAATCCACCAACTCCTTACGCTGATCGGATATTATGTTTCCCTTTGTTTTCTCCATTTGATAATATTTCTATGAATTCAGTTAAATCTAATTTTCCGTGTGTTATTTTCAACAGGCAACTATAAGATAGGTTCAAGTCAGAACGTTTTCGGGGTTTTTTCGTATATAAACACAATTTTTATCATTATTATATTGTAAACATGTTGTAAACCATAGAGAAATATAAATTTTGTCTATGTTGTAAACCATGAGAAAATTGACACATTGGCAGTTTTGGCACAGTGTTGTCAAGTTTTCATCCGACCACAAATTACGTAGACGAATGAAGAAGTCGTATAGTGTTCAAGAATGCACATGAGTCTTAGTATACGATTATTTCCATACGTAAAAGTTCGTATACGCTGCGTATACGTATTGTTGCGTATGAATTCGAGAATAACACCCCAGTGCTCGGTCATTTTTAGTGGTGTTCTCGAGCGTTTTTGACCGACTTCACATTATTTTAATAGAAAGTTGCTGCTCTACGTCTATTTACTTTTCAAAACCGTTTTAAAATTTAAAAGCGGACAATCGACGACGCATCCAGACAATTAAAATTGTTTATTTCTATGATTCTTCATCGTAATGTGTACACCGCCATCTAGTAAACAATGCACTAATCTTATACACTTTTCATCAGCTACTATAATAATAATTTTGACATTGATATAGTTTTGTATAGATGGCACGCTTTGCTAAACCAATAAAATGGTTCGGAACTTCTCTGTTGATAGTTCTTAGTTATTTTAATTACCACTAGACCACTACTTGTAAAATGTCCGGTGTAATTCATATTTTAACCCTTTTTATACCTTATTAACTATCTCATTAGTTGTTATTATAGTTTTATTGTTTTTATCGTGTTACAAATCTTCAAGTAGTTTTATTGTTAACCGAAACCGATTTAATTCGAGTGTTGTGGTTTTCATAGAAGTGTGCAAATCAGTAACGGAATTTGTTGATTGATGCCGTGGCCATTCCTGTTTTGTTAATTTATTACTACAATTAGTGAGAGTATCTGTAGGAGACCTCTAATTGATAATTATCAACATTGTAACACTAATTCAAAATGGTAAGTAATCTAATAAACTAATCAAACCTAACCAAATGTCAAATAGGTTAGTATGTCTTTCAATTATTATCAATACGTAATTTTTTACAGGATCCAAAAAATAAAATTATAGGAAACGGCGAAAATGACCAAGAGGTGAGTGTTTCATATTCTGTTAGTCGGATGTGTGAGAATTTTATTAGGATCTGTTAGTTTACATTCAAAGTTATTTTTAGATCAGGAATCTCTTCAAATAACTTTGCATTTTCGGTAGGTATTCACATACACATTCTTGTTTTGTGTTCATATTAATATTTTAATGCACCATTAAATAAAACATAATGATGTGATTCAAATATATTTTTATTGTTCATTGGAGAGGCCCACTATTTTTGTAAAGGTTTCTATTTAAATTCATAACTATTATAGTATAGTAGCACAAATATTCTAGGTAGGTATTAAGTATTAAAAGTAGTAAAGCTCTTCATAGTTCATTAAAACAATGAGGTAAAACTTTTATAAATTACTCATATGGATATACCTAAGTTATGGCAAATTTTGACAGACATGCCAGTACTGCAACTTATTATTTTAAATAGAACATCCTGTATATGATTAACATTTTGTAATATGGGTTAATATTTTGTATAGAACACCGTATTCCTAATGTTTATACCTTTCAAAGTATAAAGTAAATATTTTTTATGAAATGTCAATTGACAGATGCAAACCTTTGTGTAAACCAAACAAAAATATCCTGTTGGCTAATTAGTAGGAAGGTCAAGGTAATTGGTCGCAGGTTGAAACCTATATTTTTAGTGACATAAGCCTTTTTCTCATTCAAATAGTTTGCCACATTTACATTATATTTTCTGATCTGCATTGACATTATTTTTGATATTGTGATTATGAGCATGTGAGATTATATAACTTTACTTTTAATACATGGTAAATACGACAAGAGTTATTACTAGACTAATATGTTTCATTTGCTACAATTGCAACGAAATTGTTAGGTTTTGTCAAAATGTTTACCAGATATGTTAATATGTATGCTATCTCTTTTTTCTCTGATGCTGTGCTTATAGCGAGCTATACCTCAGCCTCTTGCATTCTTTGTGAGGTTAATTAGTCTGTCCAATTATTGCCTGCCCTCTGTGGTATAATCTCTTACATTCTGACAGAATTTGTTTGGTAATTTCTGGCATTTTGTATACAATATTAGCATTTAGGGTGAAATTCATAGCCGACACTTGAGGGTCACTCATACTTCACTCATCCTTATTGTATGCAGAGACACTTGACAGGCGAAAAGTGAGATTGAGTTTGAGTGTAACTCGAGTGAAATATTAGTACAGATTCCAGCTCCCTTGAGTGAATATTTCTAACCTATAAACCACGTTTGTACCTTACACTGTCATTATACAATATCGAAATTCTGCATGGTTGTTATTTTGTCTTTATAGTTTCAAATTTTTCAAGGAAATTAGTATGATGGATGATTTTATTTATTTAGTAAACTATATACCTAGATGATGATAATGCTTACGTTTATCGTATTCGAATATAAATGCAAGGCAAGAGATGTCAGATGAACGTTAAAGGACTTTCATAAATCACAATTGTTAACCAACGTTCCTAATAATAACATTGATGCCAAACTCTCTTCACTTAAATTGAAGTATTACTTGAGTAATGACTGTGAACATGAAAAGTCACCTCAAGCTAAACTCAAACTAAGTTTTGTTTGAGTATGAGTGACCCTCGAGTGATGATTTTGAATTTCACCCTTAGTTATGTTCGTTTAATTTATCATCTATATTGTAAGAACTTATCAACAGAATAGAAAGCGTTTTTACACAAATTCATGTAGTTCTACTTTGAATTTACTGTAGGCTCCATTACTGACAGTCCTACATGCATCGTTAAAACATATGACATTCTGATAGCCTCCAGAATCCTAACCAATATTTAGTCTAGAAAATGGTACTCTAAGATCTCCAGCCTTTGTTATATAATTTGTTTCATTCTTTTTTATATTCAAGGTTATGAGATAATAGTATATTAAAGTATAAGTGGATATTAAGTTATACACAAATACTTTACGCTATTTTTTTTTTATTGGTGCACTTTGAAATTATAAATACTGGTCTATAACTACTACAACAACATGAAATGGAAATCATAGATGGAAATAAGAACTAAATGTCAAATGGTTGAATTCGTGACGTATATGATGTATACCTTGCGTTGTCATGGAAATGAGAAAAACATCAACTAATATTTTGATGGGAGTTCAACCTTATTGAGTTCTGTGAAATGTCAATAGTATTAATTTAAATACCATTTCCTGAAATTTGAAAAATCGAAATATTAATATTTCATACCAACGGCACTTTCCATTTTAAATTATAAATTTGACATTGTTAAATATTGCTCGAATAAAAGTTTTGACGTTACAAACTACTCCTGTCAGATCAATGATGAAAGAATTGTCATTTAGACATGATTTAGTTTAGACCATAGATTTAGACTTCGTTTCTCGAGTTGTTGATGTTGCCACGGTAAATTTAAAACACGCGCGTGTTTTAAAGTTCGATTTAAACACGCTGAGGCGTGCTTTATAGTATATTATTAAACGAGCAATTTATGATAGCCATAATTCACGATGGGTGACGTCACCCAAGTGAATTATGGCCATAAATGGCGAGTAGAATACTATACTTTGTCCACGACACTTAATTTATTTATTAATAAATAAAAGTCAGTAGCGATTTGGCATATTACTAACCTCAAAATGTTGTGGCAGCTACTTCAAATAATTTGACATATATAGAGATGGGCGATACTGTAGAAAGTATCAATACAACGTACCGTTATAAATATATTGTTTTAAAATACTTAATATTAGAAAATATCGTTATGATAAGTATCAATACTAAAAATTACAATATTTTATAGATACGATATATGTCAGAAACAAATTTCCTGAACAAAATACACAGATTTAATAGTTTATTTCATATTGTACCCCCATCTCTAGTCGTGAATTATGAACCATAATTCACGACAGTTGATATATGGGTACCATATACCTTTAGTTAGGAGGTAAAATATTGACTTATTATTAGGTGGTCGTGGACAAAATATGTCAAATGGTTCACCAATAAAAAAAAATCTATTTAATGCATTTTAAGATGCATCCTAGAAATTAAATTGAGTTTGTATGTTTACGAGTACAGAGACCACTAAAAAATGTGATTACAGGGCCGTACATGGAAATACTCATTCAATATGTTTCGAATATTTCGAACACCCTGTATAAGGATATGTATCTGGAAACTATGCACTTCTACATTCAGAATAACAAGAGTTAAATGTGATGAATAAATTTATACTGCAATTTTTGTAGGTTAGACTTGCTTCCTTTGGACAATGTTAGAATATCTTGTTTTCTTTTCAGGTCAATTAATAAAATTAATGAAAATCTCTCCGTTTTTCGAAATATTAATTCATTTCTCGTATTTTACTCTTGTTATTCTTGATGTAGAAGTGCAAAGTTTCCTGATACATATATCTATACAGGGTGTTCGAAATATTCGAAACATATTGAATGAGTATTTCCAATTACGACCCTGTAATCACATTTTTTAGTGGTTTGTACTCGTAAACATATAAATTAATTGAATTTCTAGGATGCTTCTCTAGATGAATTAAATATATTTCATTTCAAGCTAAAAAATAAAAAAAACCTCTCCGGTACCATTCTTATCCCCCAAAACGTGCGTAAATTATAACTTTGACGTTAGCCCCTTTCCCAATGAAACACCCTGTATCTATTGGTGGAATAGGTATTTTGGATATCGATTACTAGAGCATACAGTGTACCACAACCTCTTTTGTAGCCAAACTGAGTACTAGTAAGGAAATTTTTTGGTACACTCAAGTCTGTGTTTAACGATCACTCTGAAATTTTGAACATACAAGACATAAGCGATATAGGACGATAGGATTGGCTTGAGAATAGGAATAATGATGACCTTCAACAGTTCATTGATTATCGATTGATTATTAAGAATTGCATTGAATATATCAATTAACATACATTTGGCAATAATGGGAAGGTTATCGATTTTAATTTTTAATTTTTTTCCTGGACTGGTAATGATGCAATTTTTAAGTACATGGTTCAACGCTGTTATAGTTATGGGTTTTGTGAGAAAACGTTTTCGATATGTCCACATAATTAGCACTGCCTTTTTGGAGAAATGAAAAAAAAATTGTTCTGCTGTTTTGTGCTGCTCTTGTGCTATTCTGTGCCGTTAACAAAAACTTTTTATGCATTTTTCCCGAGATATGAATATACTTAGCACTGACATCTTGCACCACAAATAAAAAAGTACTCTGCTGTGTTGTGCTCAACTTGTTTTATCATGTGCCGTTTATAAAACTATTTTTAAATGACAATAACCATTTTTTCAACTGAGTTAACAATGCCTTTTTGCATAGTAGCGGATTAATCTATTATGATGTGTTGTGCTCAACTTGTTCTATCATGCGCCGTTCATAAAAAGTTTGTTTTTCTATGACAACCTCGATAAATATACATTTTATAACCGTAACTTCAATCATAAACAAGCACATTTTGTACAGAATTTCATTTTTGCATCGGCTGCTAGACAAGTTGCTAAGCAACAAATGCGAAATGGAATATTTCGTGTGTCTAGGTTCACTCTACAATCACGACGACTACGGCTTGTCAAATTATGACGTCCAGCGGCAAATTGATGAAATGTCAGCAGATCGTTTCTGTCAAAGTTTTAGTAGGCTCGTTAGTAGGTAACGAGTAATTTCATAGTTGTTTTCCAAAAAATACATTTTTTCCGCAAACGTCAAAAAAAGTAGACATTATTAACGTCAATTCATGATGTTGAAGTATGATTTCACAGACGCCTCTTTTTTGTACGGCCGTGAGCGGACAAAAAAGTACTTTTTTGTACGCTGACGGCCGTACAAAAAAGTAGAATTTTTAACAGAGAAAATAATTATTAGTTGAACTTTTAAACTTTATTAACGATAATAATTATTAATAGTAAAATTACAGTTATTTAAGGTTGCACCGCACATATTTAATGCACTACTTGATTTATTCACTTCCAATTCAAGCGAATTTTGTGCAGAGTTGAAAGAGTTCATCGACAAAATTTCCCGTAACTCCTTACTTGTTGTTGCTTCTGTTACATCAACGTCGACATACTTTCGCTCATGAGAAGCTACATTCAGGTACAGTGAAGAAGAATTCGACATCAAGATTTTTTTTGCAGTTTGTTTTTTATTAGACAAAGAGTCTTCAATGTATCCTTCAG
>CAJUYI010001407.1:0-55426 GCA_910591695.1 Galerucella pusilla
TTGCACTGTGGCATATGCGATTTTTTATACATGAATTAAATTGTCACTTATAATTACACGAGAGCTTTTTTTGTCGAAGTAAACTTTACTTGTAACAATAAGAATTTTGTTTCCTGGCAACTTAGCAAAAAAACATGCCTCTCGTAAGATGGTTCCAGTCACTCAATCAGATTTTGCTAAAAAATTCTCAGTATTTTGAAGTCGTTTCAAAAATTACTGTATTTATAGATAAAATTTAAACGAGAAGCTTGTAGTAAATTTAATTTCATTCAAAGAATGTCCAATGAGTAGAATCGCCAAGATTGATATTTATTTATTAGCATTTTTCAGAATTTTCTAATGTATCTTTTTATACATGATGATTTTCAATTGCTTTTATCTCAACAAATATCAATCTTACCAATTAAACCTTTTTCAAAAAAAACTGAGCTTCCTTAAGTTTGTCATTCACATTTTTTTCTATAGGGGGCCCAGAAATCCTAGATCCGCAACTGAATACCTATTTAACCATTATAATACGTATTGTTATGCCTATGGATGTTCGTGCTTTTTCGTGATTTATATGTTCGTTTTTATCACTGGGTTTCACACAAGTTTCAATGAGGTATTAAAAAATAATTTTTATGCATAAATAAATGATCTTACTAGTCTTACTAGTTTATTATTTAAATTGAAATTACAATTTTGATTTAGAAGAATTTTAAACATGCTTAAATTCGAAATTATGAACGTTGGCGGCGACAAAAACAATTTCAATAAACGTGTAATAATAAAAACATGTTGATGCTAATGAATCCCTCTATTTTATAACACACATTTATAAAAGAAAATTTTTCACTTGACATAAGATGGAGAAAATTCAAAAATTTGCATGATTAATAAATAATTGCACTTAAATAGAGGTTATTGAAAATGGAATGATTAAGTAATCACAAAAACATAAACACAAACCAGTGTCATATACGCGATTGTTATTTTTAGATACTAACAGAAGTATGCATTTTATTAAAATAGTTTTCTGAATCACGCCCAACATCAAGTTAAATACTTGTAGAAAAAAAATTGAAGCTCTTGGATCCATGTAACAATTCAAGGTGACCAAATTGTTAATTTAGTCATGAACAATAGTTGACAATTAGAGAGATAAATATTTGGTACTTTGGTTTTATCAAGCGAGCACACCTACTTATTTATAAGAACAGAAATGTAAACAGAGTTTGTATAACAATCTGTAGAAAGATAATATCGCTAAAAATTTTAATAAAGTTTTAATGGCGGCCGCAACAAAAACCTTGTTTAATACATAACATAAATAATTGATCAGTTTCAATGTCAAGCAGTAAAGAAAAGCACGAATATTTTACAGATTGGGAAATAAATCCAATGTCCTACTTGGTAGGTAACTTTCTCAAGAAAATTCCTAACAGATGTTAAATATTGATTGAAATCACTTGCATTTAAAAAAAATCGTCCAATTAGTATGCTTCACAGATATTAATACTTAGTTAAATGAGCATAATTGAAAATGTATTATTTTGAAACACAAATTCGTTCAAGGACGAACTTACTTTATACTATTGGTTAAACAGAAAATAGTTACTGAAAAAGGCAACTAGTTTAGTTGCCATAACTTAAATCGATGCATCTAATTGCAATACTTAACATTTACGAAATAATCCAGCCGTATTCATTTAATTAAGTATAAAATATCATAAAATTTACCTTAAATAAAAGATACTCCATCAAAACCCAATCACATGACGTCACTTTTAAAATAACACTGAAATAAATGGTAACTAGAAATAATAAATAGTTAAAAGTGAACCTTTAAAAACTGTTAATCTAAAATAAACTGCCAATATTTATGTTTCTGTCATACTAAAATTTTAAGTCCCATTGATGAAGTGCACAAAATATAATCAAAGATGTCTAAATGTTTGCCTGTCAGCTGTTCCCCACCAATCCCTTCTCCTAATTATAGAGATAAACAGGATTGGCTGATTTAGTTCCTAAATTGTTCTATTTCTTTCTTTTTAAGAGGATGTAGCTTTGCCCTTGTGACACATAAAATGATATAGGTAAAATATTTTTGTTCAAAATGTTCTATTGTTACATTAATTACTGAAAATATTCCCAGAATAAATTATTATGTTTGTAAACGTTAAGTATTTAAACAATTTACATCTTTTCTTGCCTTCTTGTAGTGGGCGTGACCAAAGTTAGAGGTGAGCTTTTATTTTTCCGAAACGGTTCCATTTGTCCAAAATTTGGAAAAATTAATGGGTTATTAGCGATTAGGTTAGGTTAGGTTAGGAAAGGGAAACTGTTTTCGTAAATGAATACTTGATTTATAATGACATCTAGTAAAAACAATAGTGATGATTTGAAAAACTAGGAATTTTATAGTAGGTACATTATGCATTAATCAGTATTTAAGACGCGAGTATGAAAATAATTATGAGTCGCAGATGAGTTGCATACAATATTTTTTCTACTTAGGTACGTATCTTTATCAATTTTGTCATTAGACATACAACTACAGAGAAACTGTCAAATTTAATTTATTTATTTGCTATTAATGCATTAAAATACCCTAAAAGTTGAATGTTGCTCTATAGCTTTTTATTTATCAAACAATTCATATCAATAATCTCTCAACAAAATAAATATTTTTAATTTTGATTTTTTTTTATTAACCCACCTCTAATAACTGCTGCGCCATCTTCTTGACAATAGTTGTAGCAAAGTCGTTGGTAATGTTTTAAAACGTAAACAAATTTACAGAAAAGTAACCGGCATTTTAAATTTATTATTATCGCATTTGTATAGTGATAACTGCAGCGATACATTAATTTTATTTTCTTGCAACAAGTAAAAGTATATGTAATTTATTTAAAGTCTCATCTCATTTAGTATATCCTCCTTCAAATACCTAACACTAGGACCAACCAAAATACAATAGGTACCTATCAAATGAATGTAAAACCTAGGTGCTTATGCAACAAACTAAGTAATTAAGATTTAAATTAAAAGTAAAGATGGCCAGCTTTCAACTAAGAAATTAATTTCTTTTATGAATTCGAAACAATGCATTGTTATTATTCATATAAGATTGTGCTACATATTTGAAATATTTTATAAATTATCTGACTGCTGTTCTATTAGAAGTTTTGATAAATAAATATTTGAATATTTTAAGTTTAAATTAATCTTAGTTGACATTGAATGAACTCAACCCAACTACTTGGTTCCTTTCTGGCACTGATTTTAGGAGTGGTGAATAGCTATCTCAAATTTGTGCTATCAATTATTATCAAATTAAGTATAAATAAATATAAGTATATATTTTTGTACTAAACTTTATTTATATGATAACAATTTAAAACCTAACTTTTTTCTTTACTGTCTATCTTCTGTTCTTCAGTATCTTTCTGCTCTAATTTTTGTTCGTCGTTACTATCCTGTTGAACTTTCTCATCTTTGATACTTATCTTTTCATTGGCAGTTATCTGACTACTTTCTTTAATATTTCCTTCCACTTTAGCAGCAATTTCTTTATATTTCTCCATTCTATATGCTTTCTTAGCTTCTGACAAAAGAATATTATGCAACAATTCACTTTTGGAATTATTCTCAGGAGTTAAGGATGGGTAAGGGTTACCTCTTAACTCCAACACTGCCTTATCTCTAGTTTCTCCATCTAGTTTTGGCACTTTAATCAAACGGGTATAGGATATTGTGTAATTTTCAAACCGAGGAGCAAGTACTTTGAATAATTTGTGAACTAACTGTTTTTCTAACAACCAGTAATCAGCCATTTCCATCGTTGTCCTATGACAGTCCCCATATCTTATAGCATCTGAAATTAACTAAAAGAAATGTTGTTAGGTAACTAGATCAATTATGGTAAAAGTACATAAGGTTTATGTAACACTGGAATAATGGTAACATTAAAATAATGAATAATTATACCAGTACTTACTCTTTCTGCATACATTCTAGATTCGTCTGCTCTAGGGTAATTTAATTCGATTCTCTCATGTTTGATCAAAGCAGTTACAGTTTTTCTAAGTCTATTTAATCTACCTTCAGGACCTTCTACGGTTCGGAATTTTCTTAACCTAGGATTTGCTCTTATCCTTAACTTGGAGACTAATTTAGTTATTTCTGCTTGATTCATTTTAATTTATTAATTTTTCTATTGTCTTTTATATTTTTGGTTAGGAAAATATGTAGACAAATTGACAGTTCCTCGTTCCTTTCTTCTTCTTTTATTTCGATTAATGTTGTAGGTTGTAGGATATTTGTAACCTTAGAGAGACCAATCGTGGAACTGTTATTTGGAGGTGCTTTTTAAATTATTCGATTTTTATTTCAACATGGAAATATAGCAATTCTTGAAAAAGTGTGAAAATAAATATTAAACAATCCTATTTTCAATATTTTCATCATCGTTCCTTAATTATTGTAGCAATAATCACCCGATATTTCCCTTTTTCTACTTTACATTTCATAGAAACTGGATCCTTGATGCTTTTATTTAACGATAATATACAGATGGGATGGCTCTTTTTTTCATATTGTTTTTCCAGTTTTACCAGCACACGTGTGTCTGGCCTGTCATCACTCATTAAGGATTCACTGCTTTTTTTTTGGTTACTGTGAATTATTTCTATTAATTTGTTCAACATATACGTAAGCTGCGGCTTCTCACAATCAATTCTCTTGCCACTAGTTGAACAGAGTCTGCTGACGCCTCAAGTCAGAGTAAGACTCCACTCTAGAGTTTTAAGGCAGGTGTACTCTACCGCCTAAATTGGCACCAGCTAATAGAAGGACACTTCATAAACTTAAGCCTTCGAATATCCTGAATTTACTTCGGTAAATAGGTCTAACGGAACTACTATATAGTTTTTAAAATTTTCCTTAGGAGCTGAGTAGAAGGAAGGGGACACAATAGATATTTCAGATGTACATTTTTCATCCTTTATATTCAAAAATAGTCTATATCAATTTTAGTCTTTAGATTAATAGAAACAAATTTTGAAATATAAATTAACTGAAACTATGCAACTTATAAAGCAGATAAGTCACTAATTTAAACTTGAAGTTGTCGGTAGTCTTCCTACGCTGTGCCATGTTTCCGCTTGCTCTTCTTTTTCCTTTATTTTATGTGTGCCATGTACTTCAGGTGGCACATTGGCTTCTCCGAAGATTGTCTGTCTCCTCGAGTCCAATGCCTCACAGTCTCACCAAAGAATACACCTGGGCCCGTATTCTTAAGGGACTAGTGAGAATCTAACCAATGAGATTGATGCATTACGGGTTGCCTGAAACGAGAGAGATTCAATCTCTCATGGTTCGGACCGATAGAGAATCTCGCCAAAAGCGGTGAGAAGCTTAGAAACATGCGTATTGGATTTCATCCGGTGATATTGCAGATCTCACTATTGCCTTTAAAATATGACAAATTTGGAACTCTCATGTTTTAGACAACCATGCAATACACCTATCTCATTGGTGAGATTCTCACTAGTCCCTTAAGAATACGGGCCCAGCTAACGTGTATACTACTACTACTACTTAATGTGCAGGCGAGCCTTGTCCTGGACAACTCAAGCCAAGGTTCCGACACTGAGGCCACTGGCGGGCCCATTGTGTCAATCCTGCTACCTAGTCATCCATGAAGCCGAGCCCTTCAATAAAGGCCACAACCTTTTTCAGTGGATGCCTGCTTGTGTCTCCAGGAGCCATGACAGTGACTCCGAAGATTCGCCTGCGTAATACAGCCCAGTGTGGACACTCTAAGAGAACATGAACTGACGTTCCATCAGTCATGCCGCAACCCCTACATAGGGAACTTTCCTGTACTCCTAGATTGTAGAGGTGCTTCCTCATACAGCAGTGCCCTGTTAGGAGTCCTGCTATCTTCCTTAGCCTACTCCTTGGTAGTTCAGTGGCTGCCCTGGCGTGTCCATCAGTCCATCCCTTCAGTAGAAGTTTGGATTGTCTAGGACCCTGCAGAGCATTCCAATGAGCGAGGTGCTGATTCCTCAGCTGATTCCCCAGCTAACGTGTATTCTTTGGTCTCACGGTCTCGGTCTCCATGCCACAAAGCTGTAGCTGAGGTCCCCGTTATAGAGCTATACTATTTTTTGCAGGTGGTCTTTTACCGGGGGATGACCTGATAGATAACATTAGATTTTATAAAGTAGCAGAATAAAAATGTCATTTTTTGTATAGGTCGACGAATAAAAAAACATATTTTTTAAATATTATTTTTGTTTAATGAAACGCACATTGTAGAACTTGAAAATTTATTTTTAGTTAATCAAAATTCACAACGATCATATATTAAACTTTCTAATTGAGTATTTTTGTACCTATGGAATAGTGCACGTCTGTTTTCCGGGCTGTTAACAGGAAAATTAAATAAACGAGCGCGTCGAACATCTGCGTTCTGTTGCCGCAAATATACATCCCGAGGGAAGGAGCAAGAACAAAAAGATAGAAAGTTAGTTCTAGCATTACCTATCCCGAAGGAAGTATTTTCATTTGTGTTGAAGGTAATAGGTTAATATTTGTGTCGGTTAAAATAATATACAGATATATACATTATACAAATTTACTAAAAAGCCTATAAACTATTCTCCCAAATATTTTTATACAGAGGGAAAATAAATCAAAAAGGAGTTATATGTGGGAAGATATAGTTGTCAATATTTCAGTTGTGTTTATGGCCTTTGGAGGTTAATATTCCGACGTCCTCATCAGACAAGGTTTCGGACGTGTATATAATTTTTAAGAACGATTGTGAACATTTTGGGAAGAAAATTATTTCATTTCATAGTTGAGTTAAAGTTTTCAAAAAATGTAAATTTCCTAAGATTCACACGTCTAACACATGATTCAAATAAGCTATATAACAAATGGCGAGTCTTAAAATTTCTATTTTCGATAACTTTTTATCGGGCGGCAAAGTCGGCAGGAGTTTTCTTAATTCGGCGAAAGCGACATTGAATGCTTCGACTCTTATTCGTTCTCTAGTAGCATGCGCAGTTCGATATTTTTGCGTCGCTCTTCTTCTTCGTCTTCGTTCTTCTCTACTTAAAGAACCCATTTCATTATTTCGTTCTCTGAAAATTGAGTATTATCAATGAAAAATACATGAAAAGCTTCACTATTTGTTTTTTTGTCAATACTTTGTGATATGACAAATCAGATAATTGTAGACTCCGTTTCACGTGAGAAGAACCCACTTGAAGTAGCAGTAGTATGCGAGAACTTGTTGTCAAAACATGGTCAAAACCAGTGCCATATTGTAAAATTGACATTCGACTTCACATCAGTAGCGTGTAACGTTTTCACATTTTGCATGTTGACACAAAATTAGAAGATTAAAAATGTATGTATCATATGTAATTTATGTAAAGTTTAAATCAAACATATTTGGGAATTCTTTGAAGTTTTTCGAGATATTCTAACATACAATAGACAACAGATATAGGTATATGAAAATACTTGGTATCGTTGAAATATTCATACTTTCAATTAACGATTGGCGATCGTCTGTAACGCTAATGGCAAAATGGCATGAAACGGCGGCGACAAAGATAAACAAGACCGATTTTGATTCCTGCGCAGTACAGTTGGCAAACTTCATGTGGCTTCTTCTTATATGAAACGTAGTATATATATATACACAGGCGCAGATGTGCAAAAATACATTTTTAAAGAACTGTATTTTTTTTAAGTACACTTTGAAGAAAATCCTCGGTAGAGTTAAAATTGAAATAGCACTGTTCAATGGTAAATAAAAATGTATACGGCACTGTGATATATTTCTTTATTTATTTAGATAGGCAATCTAATCGGAGGTTATATTCTTGTATCATGTTTATGGAAACGAAATGCATATCCGCATTTTACTGATATCCACTCGGCACGATATGGCATGTCATCGAGAATATTATAAAAATTCGGAAATTAGATTAGCCACAAAGTATAATTTAGTCGAAATACAATTTTTTTAGTTTTCTTTTATTTTTAAACTTGCAAAAAAGTAGGAATAACTACAGTACACAAGTCAGTGCATTAGGTGTGTGTTGAATTGAATTATGTACCCAGTATCCCTACATTACCTACAAGTAATTTGAAAGTTTAAAATGTTTATACAAGGTACAAAAAGCTAAGGAAAGACGAAAACACTAACAAAAAATTATTTTTCAGGACACAAGTCGCATTCATTCGTTTGGGTTGTTCTCAACAACCCAGAACTAAATCTTTGCATTATTTACCATACAATCTACATCCATTTCAGCACATAGGTTCACTAACTTTTCCCATTTTGTGTAGATGTTTTCTAAGGGTACAGTGGCCAGTCTTACCCTGTTTCAATAGCCTGGTTGATAGTTCCGTGTCTACCTTGTTCAGTTAACTCTTTGTATGTATTTATATAGGTCTCATAACCAGGGAAGCAAACCTTACAAATCTTACATAAATAACAGTCTGTCATTTTCAAGGTCGTAGGCTCTTTGACGTAACGAAGAAGGGAAGGCTGACTGGACAGCACGTTCAAGGCTCGCGCTTTCTTTTTGTTATAACTTTGTTAGGATAGAAGTCCATCTCCAAAAAATGGAGAAATATGAAATGTGAAAATTTTTTGTTTTTGTTTTGTCACACATTTGTGGTCAAGGGCCACCCACATAAGACAATATGAGATCAATGCGGGCCGCATATTCTTGGATTTTTGATTGATACAATCAATTGACATATTTTTCATGAGCTGTCAAAACACGATTACTCCATAGATTTTGTATGGCACATATGACCCATGTGAATTTTTGATTTGCCAACTCAATGAACTAACTATCATATATACAGAGAGGAAAGTCTTTAATTTACAGTTAGACTTTCCACTTTGTATACTATCCGGATAGGATTTTGGAAAAATGAAATGGCGGCTTTGTCAAGTTAAAAAAAATCTTTACCTTTTTTTTGATACTACATTATTGCATGTCGTTATCGATTGTAAGACTTCCCTATTTTCAGTATTCATAGCATCCTCACAAGATAGTGAGAACCACCAAATTTGAAGGATCCAATTTTTGCTGAAACATAAATTTTTATTTGCTTAATCGTCCACGGAACAAAAAATGTTTATTTAGTTAAAAACTTTACAGACTGTAATAGTTATTTATGTACTATTGCGGAAAGTTGCGTTGCTAAGAGAGTCAACTATAAAAAAGAAGCTGCAAATAAAATTCTATACGATATGACGAAGCCAGAAGTCTCCTGCAGTACTTCAAGAGTAACAGAAAACTTAGGAAAAAGAAACAAGAGAAGAAAAAACTAGAAAATATTTACCTAAATTTTGTAAATAATGTACACATTTTATGTGGCATAAATTATTACTACTCAAGGGTAGTAAGTTGACTTACAGCCCAACGTCAAGGGATTTCGATACCTTTTTGGTAAATGCTACTAACGTCATTCAGAATAGTGTCAAAATGCGTTATTTACAACATACAACATAGGGAACAGAGAATAGTTATTTATCGCCAACCGTCAGTAAAACCGTCAATTATCAGATTGATTTCCGGAAGTAAAACAAACAGTTTACATATGCGTCTGGTAAAGTATTTTGACTTTGACATTACTCGAAGATCATCATCTATCTGTGTCACGCTTCTGCCTATTACGGCTAGATAATAGTTTTCTTGCGATTTATTTATAACAAATTATTGTTGGAACTCCATTGACTTCAGGAATTAACTTTTATAATGCTTCAGGGTGTACCTCCAATTTAAATATAACAAATAATAAGTAGATTTGTTCTATATGTGCTCTTTACTTTGTCATAATAGGTAAAATGCTATGAAATATACCTCAGTTTTTTATATTCTGAATTCTGAACTCGCCTGTTATTCGCCTCGCTTCGCTCGTCTCATAATTTCAGACTGGTCCGATAAAGAATCACTTTACTGCCTTGGTACATAAATAACTATTTTCTAACAAGTGCGGAAAGTGATACTTTCCCGCACGCGACTGCAGTTGACCCGAACGACGCGGAGTGGAGTTCGGGCAAGCGGTCAGGGGCGGAAAAGACACTTTACGCACGAGTAAGGAACATTATTTTTCCTACGACCGTATATACAAAAAAGTATACCAACCATTTTCCAAAAAATATCTTATTTCAATATACACTGTGGGCCGAAATAAAGGAGTACATTTTTCAATTGAAAATTTTCTGTTTGTTTTTCGGGCGATTTATTTTCTTTTTGCAGGGCTAATAACCTAACATGTCCTCAACCTGACTGTAAATTTGGAAGCAAAAATACACTTCAGTAAAAAGAAAATTTTCCGAAATTACCGGATTTTATTAAATAATATTTTAACAAATAACACATTTATGAAAACAGCTTAGTAACTTTAAAACTTAGAGTTACCTATGGAGGGTAGAGGTAAGGAGAACCATCTCTGTGTATAAAAAAATGTCCGTAACAGCGCGTCCAATAAGGGTGGCGCTGCGGCACCTTAGGATACTTTTTAAAGAAAGCGCCAAAAGTGATTAGAAGAAGATAGAGAAATAAACAACAATTCAAGTTCAATACTCTGTAAATATACACTTTCCGTCGATTGAATCATTTGAAATTGGATTTCTCAATCAGTTAATCGTAAATTATTTAACATACAGCAGGTCGGAAAAAAGACAGAGGCTGGAGTGAACAATTCTTTGTAGTTTTTGGTTTACGTCCAGTTGGACAACTTTTCACAGCACAAGTTTTTCCCATTATTGTTCAATTACTTTATAAAGTTTTATAACTATCAATTACCACAATAAAATCACTAATAATTATTTTAAAAAATTTACATTCATTAATCACGGTTTCTCGCAGCAGTTACTTGGTTATATTTACTAAATTATTTTGGACTACCTACGTAAATAGTTGAAGTTTTGTATACGGGTAGTTTACTAACTACTCATGAAAATTCTTAAATATTTAAACTCAGCACACTTCACCCCGTCTACAATAGCTATGTTCATATTAGATTTTTTTGTACGCCAGCGCTACTCTGGCAGATAATTGAAGCTTTATTATCAGTATACAACTGGACACTTTTTCAACTCTCCCCCATACAAGACGGATCTCCTCACCTCTACCCTCCATACTTAGAGTAAAATATTATGAATGTGGCCACCATTATTGTTTACCACTTCTTGAAGTCGTCTGCGCCATAAATTGATAGCCCCATTTATTGCACCCTGTTCAAAATGGTTTCAAACAACCTGAATTCTTTCTTTGAGCTGCTCGATTGTTTTTAATAATTGTTGTCCCTCATACAAATTTTTTTCGAAAATTCCCCAAATTGAATAATCAACCGGATTTTGGGCTGTAAGGTGGCCACATTCATACTATTTTTCTCTAAGTTTTAAAGTTACTAAACTGCTTTCATAAATGTGTTATTTGTTAAAATGTTATTTAATAAAAAAATGGTATTTCGCGAATCCGGTAATTTCGGAAAATTTCCTTTTTACTGAAGTGTTCTGGATAGTTTATCTACCGAAAATGCATATTAGTACAATTTTAGCTTACAGTACAGTTTTCATTGGCAACGAGCTCAAATGCAGTTATATAATTTTTTTTATAAGTCCGACCCTGTATATTATTTTTGCTTTCAAATATACATTCATGTTGCGGACATGTTAGGTTATTAGCCCTGCAAAAAGAAAATAAATCGCCCAAAAAATAAAAAAAATATTTTCAATTAAAAGATGTACTCCTTCACTTCGGCCCAGTGCCGGATTTAGGGTACTTGCGGCCCTAGGCCAAATTAACCCGAGCGGCCCCCGCCCCGGCCGCCCCTTAGGTGGAAAATTGAAATGTGCCTTATTTCAAGGTCACGTCAAAATAAGTGAGTAGTTGAGATGTCTTAAAGATGAACACCGATTGGAAAACATTAATGGATGCAGGATGCGGATGCTAGCAATAATATAAAATTGCTTATAATTATTATATCGTATCCTTTAACTTCACGATTATGGAATTAAAGTTTAAAGCAGATTTCATATTAATACATAACGTTTATTTTTATAATTTTACTTTTTAAAATTGGTACAACATATTAGTTCTAAAAATAAACATTCACTCACACTGTATGTATTACAGTGAATGTTCACAGTAATGTTCAAATAAATCTAAACGTTCACTTTCCTAGCTTTTTTGGCTGCAAAATCTTTAATCAACTCGTTAAAGTCTAATGTTTGAAAAAGCTCAGAATATGCCACAAAACTAGCCAAACTAGACAATCGAGAATCTTCGTCAGAAGTCGAGTTTCTCAGGTAGTTTTTTATTCTTTTTAACACACTGAATGATCTTTCTCCAGATGCATTAGATGCCATCATACATAGTAGAATGCGCAAAGCCGTGTCCATATTCGGAAATAATGTTGTTAATTGTTTTTCACGAATGAGTTTCAGATACTCCAAAAGTGTATTTCTTGGAGGCTTGGTAATCTTGTTATTAGGTTCTCTTTCTTCATCAAATATACCTTCAACGAAGCCTTTGAACTGTACACACTCTTCTCCAAAGTCACCATCTATGTCGGTTCGATACTTTTTAGCCACAATAGAAGCTTTTCCCCTTATTTCTTCATTGGAAATTGATGATAAGTTGTTTAAAAACCCAAATTCTTCATTAAGACTGAAATAAACTTCGGACCTTTGATTCAATTCTGAATAAGGCCTGTCAACATTGAATGTATTTATCTTTAAGTCTTCTTTTCCATCAAAGTGGGGTTCAGGTTCATCTTCTTGATCTTCGCCAGGGAGAGCTTTTCTTTTCTGGCGTCTTTTCATTTCAAGAATATAGTTTTTTTTTATGAAACGCTGCGGCGTGCGGCCCCCTTTTGCTTGCGGCCCTAGGCCGCGGCCTAGTTGGCCTAGTGGTAAATCCGGCACTGCTTCGGCCCACAGTGTACATATACAAAACTAACTGAAAACTACTAATTATTATAAATATTGATATTAAAAACACAATTTCTTGCATTCTGTGAATTACTCATAAAATTGCCAGTCCAGTGGAGTTATTTGGTGTTAACTGGTGAGTAGACATGACGTCGATGTCATATCAACTGATATCAAACCCAGGTGGTTTGATATTTTTTTGTGACACTACTTTAAAGAATGTACAGGGTTATATAAAAAAATCTTTATTATTTGATACTTTCAAAAAGTTAAAAATGCAACAAAAAGCTAGAAAAGATGTAGATTTTATTTGATGGATAATTTCGTAAATATTTATTTACCTGTTGTAACAATAATTATAACTTCCGAAGTGAAAAGCTGTCTAATAAGGTCAAAATTTGTATAATTTTACTTTCCCGCACAAGTGCGGGAAAATGACACTTTCAAGATAAAATGCGTGCGGGAAATGGGTTAGATCGCACGGTCGTATAAAAATGTAATTTTCTGTAAAGGTCAACGGAAAAAAATTTTAATCATTCTAAAAACAAATCTCTCTGGAATACGGAGGCAAGTGTAGCCAATAAAGACACTTGTAACAATTGTTCCGGCTTATAATTCCCACGAAATATCCGTGAAATATATAATCGTATTACGCCCACCAGTTACTATGATTGATAATGGGATAATTCAAGGGTGATAACTAAAGCCACGTGTTCCAGAGAAATCCAAATCCTTCGAGTCCTGCATTGCTCTCAAGGGACATTCCACTAAAATCCCAATTTCGAGGAATGTTCTATTCACATTCTCCCTTTTTCCTTATAAATGATTGAGTAAATAGTTAGTATGTGTCACTGTTTGTGAAAATATTGACTGGGCTTATGAAATATTTCGTGAAATTAGGTATGTATTAAGGGTGAGAGTTTATGTAGAAAAATAATCGAAAAGAAGAAAAATATTGATTATTTATATTTTTATTTCGCCCAGGTAATTTTTTAAATATATGAACACAATAGTAGGTAATGTAGCGAAGTTGAATGAAGACAAGAAGTCAAGTATCTAGGTTTGACTCTAGATACTAAACTCCTGTGGAACAAAGACAAACACGAAAAGGAGACTATATACAAAGCGAAAATGGCTTTAATGGTTTGCAAGAATCTGGTAGGACTGTAACCCGAAAAAACTGAGGTAGATGTACACTGCCATAGGGTGAGTTTTACCAAACACCTGAACTCGATTTAATGATTACTGATGTTTAGACTGATGTAATTGTTGATAATAATACATCAATCAGCCACAGTCTAAACATCAGTTATCATTAAACCGAGTTTAGGTGTTTGGTACAACTCGCCCATAGTAAGAACAATGATCACTTATGGAGCCATTGCGTGCAGATATACCAGCCCAGTTTAACTTTGAAGTGTAATTCAATGTCCTTCGTGGCATATAGCCAGGGAAGTAGTTGCTGGTTCTTAGTGAATGGTATTTGTTTTTTGATTTTTAAAGACTCTGTAAAGCGTTATAATAGTATTATACTATTACCTTTGACATTCATACAGGGTGTTTCATTGGGAAAGGGCCTAACTTTAACTGTAGATGGGGATCACTTTGGTGCTTCCAAAAACCTATATTCAATGTGTCTTTCGCACTTCATAACCGAGATACATCAGAGTGTTTTATAAATGTATCCTATTTCTTTCGAGCCCCATAACTTCAGAGTTACCCTGTATATTATTTTGAGATCTGGTACACGTAATAACCATTACCTCGAAACTCCATCAAAAGCATCTCCAAAAAGATAATGCAGGTCCGGCTTAAAAAAAAATTCAAAACTCGTCTTTCCTAAAAAAGAACACCCTGTATATATATTTTTTTAAAATTGCTCTTTATAATTGGAAAGAGTATAGAAAATCGAATCCATATCTTTCCATTCAGAATAACAAGGGTAAAATACGAGAAATTAATTTAAACTTCAAAAAACGGAGAAATTTTTATTAATTTCATTGATCTACCTGAAAAAAAAAACAAGAAATTCTAACAACATTGTCCAAACGAAGCAAGTCTAACCTACAAAAATTGCAGAATAAATGTATTTCTCGTATATTTTAGTCTTGTTATTCCAAATGTAGAAGTACATAGTTTCCAGATACATATCCTTATACAAGGTGTTCGAAATATTCGAAATTGAATTAGTATGTCCTAAGTATGGCCCTGTAATCACATTTTTTAGTGGTCTGTACTCGTAAACATACAAACTCAATTGAATTTCTAGGATGCATCTTTAGATGCATTAAATATATTTCATTTCAAGCATAAAAATAAAAAAGCCTTTCCGATACCATTGTTAACCCCCCAAACGTGCATAAATTATTACTTTGACAGTAAATTTTTGGTAGTAAAATTGTCTACGGAAAAATAAAAAGGAAATATGTCGATTCGATTTTCTATACTCTTTCCAATTATAAAAAGCAATTTAAAAAAAATCTATTATACAGGATGTTGTTTTTAGGAAAGACGAGATTTGAAATTTTTGTTAAGCCGGACCTGCATTATGTTTTTGGAGATGCTTTTGATGGAGTTTCTAGTTAATGGTTATTACGTGTACCAAATTTCAAAAAATTTCAAAATAATAGACAGGGTAACTAGGAATCTATGGGGCTCGAAAGAAATAGGATACATTTATAAAACACCCTGTATCTCGGTTAAAAAGTGCAGAAGAAACATTAAATATAGATTTTTGGAAGCACCGAAGTGATCCTCATCTACAGTTGAAGTTAGGCCCTTTCCCAATGAAACACCCTGTATAAGTGCACAAAAATCGTATTTTGTGCACATAAATTGCACAAAATTATTGATACCTTTTGAATTGATTGTGCTTAGATGGTTGTGTTAACGTTATGCATTTGACAATTCTCTGTATTTAGTTGTACTAACGCGTTTCATTCAATTTTTGTTTTCTACCATTCTGTTTCATGTAACAAATGTTTTGTCCGCGAGCTTACTGCAAGCGCCAAACGTGATGGCGAGTGATCGCGCAGGTATAGACTCTCCCGACTGAATTACTGTTGGATTACGATAAGCCTCTTGCCGGTCAGTGTCGCACCTATACCACAAAAATTATTCAGACAATGCCAATCGCCAACAGAATTGGAAGAGAACTAATTATACACCTCTGTACAGAGCATTTATATGTCTTGCAAGAGCTGTAGTGGGAGCTAGCATTGAAAATGAAGTTGTGCGCATGGGGGTGGGCTCGCCATCACGTTTGACGCTTGCAGTGCTTCAAATGATTCAGGGCGAACCACACGTTGGAGGTTGAAATTTGGAAGTTGAAATCATGTCAAGATAGTATCACAAGTTCAAATCAACTAAGTTTTTTAAAATAAATAACAAAAGTAATTATTAGTATATTTCAACTAACATGCGGACGTAAGTATCATAAGTTATCCAGGTTTTATCATGATTTATTGTTGGAAATGATGTTAACAGACTCAAATATTCAAAGACTGATTCAAATATTACCCTAAAACAACTCAACTCAACTCACAAGAAATAACAAAAATATCGTTCTATTAACAAAACCATTCTAATATAAACAAAATAGTTATTTTTTCTACGACCGTGCGTTTTAACCCATTTTTTAAGACCAGAAAATATACACTTTCTGGACAATTTTTCGTCCAGAAAATAACGTTTTGCCGATCAAGACCGGAAAATGGACACCAGGAACGGGAAAAAGCTTTTTCTGCTTGTCTCGACCTGAAAAACACTACATTCCGGTCTTGTAACGTAAATTACTAGGTATTCCCGCACGCATTTTAGTTTTGAAAGTAAAATTATGCAAATTTTGACCTTATTAGATAGTTTTTTACTTCGTGAGCTATAACTATTGTTACAACAGGTGAATAAATATTTACGAAATATATCAAATAAAATTCTTTCATCTACAAATGACTTAAAACCGTTGCCGTCATCTTTATATATGCGACCCCGCATTTTTAATTTTTTTAAAATATAAAATAATGAAGATATTTTGATATAACCCTGTACATTCTTTAAAGTAGTGTAACAAAACAACTATCAAACCACCCGGGTTTGATATAAGAAAAATATATCAAACAAAATTCTTCTGCAACCGATGTGCCATACTCATCGAAGTCATCTACTTACCAGTTAACACCCAATAACTCCACTGGACCGGCAATTTTAAGTAATTTACAGAATTCAACAAATTGTGTTTTTAATATTAATATTTATAATAAATAATAATTAATAGTTTTTGGTTGAAGTTTTGTAAATGTATGTTGAAATAAAATAACTTTTGAAAAATGGGTTGGTATACTTTTTTGTATATACGGTCGTAGAAACTTGTTGGGGATAGTTATTTTCCTAACAAATGCGTGAGTTTTATGTCATTTATAGATGTGTTACGAACTCACTGATTCCGAAGCCGGTCCTGTCGCAAACTATGAATGCGACCTTTCTAGAAAGGTTCTTTCGCAGGTAATATCCAGACTGTTCTGGAAATGTACCAGGCCATACAATGGTTTGTCGCGAAAGGTCTAGAGATTCGAGGGACTGACTATATATAAGCGGGTTTTCGAGTGAATGGAGGAGTTTTTCAGTATACAGTGAACCGGTAAACAGTCTCACTATACAGTGAGTGAACAGAAAGTGAATATAAATAGTGTTGAAGATAAATTAGGACAATTATTATACCGAGTGTAAGTAAATGAGTAGACATTAAGTAGTGTGTATATAAATTAAGTTTATTATAGTGTGTAAGTGTTTCTTCAATAAATCGATAGTAATTAGCCATAGTGAGTGTATAATTTTATCCCACGGTAAAAACTGTTTAAATAAATAAGAAAAACATTACATTGGTGTCAGGTGTGGGGTAGATCTAGCGGGAGAAGACTACGTGATCCAGTTGAGAAAAAGGATGGACGATGTACACGAATTGGTTCGAACGAATCTTGTCGTTGCTCTGTAGTAACTCCAAATCTAGCTTAACCGGTACCTCCATATGCGCCCATAAATTCTTCGAAGGCAGGGTCAGGATCCTCCCGGATATGGTTCACTCCTTCTTCTTTGTCATGGTCTCCTTCGAATGGCGCTAGTCGATTTTGGTGGACTACTTTCGGTTTTCCATTGGGGATCTTACTTATGCGATAGATGACGTCGTTGATCTTCTTCTTGATTAAGTATGGATCCTCCCAAGATTTTTGTAGTTTTGGAGAAAAGCCTTTTCTCCTCGTCGGGTTGTGTAACCATACTTTGTCCCCTTCTTTGAAACTGCCTTCTGTAGCCTGCGTGTCGTACCGTTTTTTCATTCTGTCGCTGGAAACTTGGAGATTCGTTCGAACCAATTCGTGTACATCGTCCATCCTTTTTCTTAACTGGATCACGTAGTCTTCTCCCGCTAGATCTTCTCCAGGATGACAACCAAATTCCAGGTCACAAGGAAGTCTCATTTCGCGTCCAAATAAGATTTTCGCAGGTGTTTCACCTGTGGACTCATTGATGGCAGATCGATACGCCAATGCAAATAGGGAAAGGTACTGGTCCCAATCTTTCTGGTGGCTGGAAACTGCTTTGGACAGGTATTTTCCTATGGTCCTGTTCATCCTTTCGACCATTCCGTCTGACTGTGGATGCAACGCCGTTGTCCTGGTCTTCTTCATTCCCAGCTTCTCACAAATTTCCTGGAATACATGGCTTTTGCTCCCGGAAGACTATTCACTGGCACACAACATCCCAGGCAATACCAAAAATGCACGAGGTTTATAGCGTTCGTCTTTCGAAAGAAGTTTGGACAATCAGAAAAACTCTCAGAACAGATTCCAGCCCCTGGCAAGACACTGAAATTCAAACACAATTCACGACACATCTTCTATCTGGTAACAAAGAACGAATTTCAAGATCGATCCACCTACCGGATGTGTGGGAAGCGCTACGAAGTCTTTGAGACCACGTGCTGGAATCCAACGTGAAGAAACTACCGATGCCTAAGATAGAGAGCAACCAGTTTGGATTGGCGAGTCATTAGGAATATGGTGGAAGTGATCTTCGAAGATACCGATGTCCACATTTTAATCTGCAGCTATTCCCCACGTAATCAGTATCCGATGAAGACAGTACCCTGTTATTTCCATACGACCGGAAAGTGTAGGAATGGATCCAGTTGCCGATATAAACATCCAGTCCCGGCTACACAAGAATTCCAGGAGGAACTTACTTAAGGAGGGAGGCAATGTTACGAACTCACTGATTCCGAAGCCGGTCCTGTCGCAAACTATGAATGCGACCTTTCTAGAAAGGTTACAGATGAAAGAATTTTATTTGATATATTTCGTAAATATTTATTTACCTGTTGTTACAATAGTTATAACTTCCAAAGTAAAAGCTATCTAATAAGGTCAAAATTTGCATAATTGTACTTTCCCGCATTAGTGCGGACACTTTCAAAACTAAAATGCGTGCGGGAAAATGAGTTAAAACGCACGGTCGTAGAAAAAAAGATGTAAATTTTATTTGATGGACTATTTCGTGAATATTTATTTATCTGTTATAACAATAGTTATAACTTCGGAAGTAAAAAACTATCTAATAAGGCCAAAATTTGCATAGTTGACACTTTCAAAACTAAAATGCGTGCGGGAAAGTGGGTTATAATGCACGGTCGTATAAAAAAGCTAATTCCTGGCACGTGCAATTCCACAGGAAAAGATTCTATTTTAAATATACTGGAATAGTAGGCATATGAATGTTATTAAAAAAATATTTCTTCACTCATCATTTTTATCAACTATTGGACCTTGAGGAAATTTGAGAATACATTTTTTGCGGTCAAAATAATCTCTTTCATTATCTAGTTGACATATTTCATAGAAGTATCATTTAGAGATATTTAAAAACACATTAATTTATTGGCAGTAGCTAGTTGGATCGCTACAAAAACGTTAAAATTAGAGACATTCAAAAATAATTGTGGTTACATTTCCATTAAAAACAAACTGAAGGAGCCTACAAATGATATCTACTCAAATTAAGTTTTTTCGCTTCTAGTAGATCTAAGAAAACTTACCTCTTTAAATTATTGTCACTAAATTGGAACAGCACAAAAATTTAATCGTTAGTAAAGTTCAAAAGATGCTGTTGAACTAGATCTGAAATTTCATGCAGCATCCCTTTTTGGAAAATAAGGACCACCCTTAGACCAATGATGTGATCACATCTCGTTGGGAAACGCCTGAATCAATACTCTCTGTTGTTAATGTGCCATTTATTATCCTTTTGGGCGGGGGCCAGGATGAGGTCCGAGTTGTGTTTAGGATAGATGAATCAAAATTAATAATATTTTTTTGTATTTTTTATTTAAAAATGTTTTGGATACAATTATGATCGATAAAAAAGAAGACTTTTTCAAAAATAGACAAAATGCATTAATAGGAAATCTGCTCCTCATGTTTGGATCGCCTTATAAAATTTGTGACTTCAATTATGTTCAAATAGATTAATTAGGAGCGAATATATTTGTAAGAGTCACGCTCTCATCTCCCTTTTCTCGAATTATTGAATTCGATGAGAATTCAAGATAAACTCAGGCGATCATTTTTGTACCCACATTTCCTGCCACGGTTTCGTTGTCTAGGAAATGGAATATTTACCTTGGAAACGAAGATATTCGGACGAGTTTTAGATCGAATAAAAATAAATTTTATACAGGCAATCAATATTTGCCGTTTAAAAAAAATTAATAAATCATGATGGTGAAAGTGAAAGTATATCAGTGAAGGTAGTGATTGTAGGTAAAAATGGCTCACAACTTTTACGGAAATCAGGTAAGATTGTTCCGGTGTTTTGATATTTTAAAGTTTACGATTGTTTCTGTACAGGGTGTGTTTATAAGATGTATGTTTGATGGTTCAAGCTGTTTTGGTTCTCCCTGTATGTATGTAATTCTAATATATTGATAATTTTCATATTAATAACCATAAAATACAGATATAAGCTAAGTGGTGAATGTTTGCCTAGATTTGTGGAAAGTTTATTATTCCGAACTACTATCGAAAACAATGTGGAAATGTGTGTAGAATGGAGGAGCTACTGTATAATGTATAAAGTATATACAGTAAGGATGGTATAGTTTTGTCATTGGAAATATTTTGATCTCCATGGTGATAATAATTTGACCAATAAATAATTTTTCATTTCATAGGAACTAGACTCGAAAAATCGAGATTTTGAAATATTTCTTAAACGGCCATTATGAAAACTGTAGAGAAACGATTTTAAAACTTCAAAACATTTTCTGAATATACGCTCCCAAGTCCTCCTTATGACACTTCTTTTTCGTTTTTTATTTTTACTACTCCTATGCCTATTAATAAAATTTGTGGATATTAAATAATTGAACTATACACACCCGTAATTTTCATATTCGTTTAATAGGCATCATTGAATTTTTAACTTTAAGACTCTATAACTTTTTTATGTGCCCTTTGAGTACCTAAATAAGGTCCAATCAACCTTTTTTGGCACATATTAAATGGTATAATATATGACCAATCTTTTAATTACACCCTGAATGATTTTTTTAACCACTTTTCTTTCACAAATCGTTTATCACGCAATAATACAACTATTTTTCTTAAATTTACACTATTTATTTATACTCCTATTTTGTACATAATGCTATCAACAAACACTATCAATGTCTATAGCTGATATTAAAAAAAATTACATCAAATATCACATACATTAGTTTTAAACTTTAGATTCTGCAACTCCCTTTTGTACTGGTTTTCTCTTTACCATCGCACTGAACCCATTCGCATCCACAGTGTATTCCACAGTTCTTCGATACCCATCAGGATCTACCACAGAATAACTTCCACGCACTATATTTCCTATTCTTTGTTCATTTTGTTGCTTACTATCACCAGTGCTGATGTCCTCAATATTATATCCATACGTATATTGAGGGTTATCATCAAAATCTTCTGATCGTACTTTCACTGGTGCTGCAGCTACTACTTCATTATATTTTACATTTTTATCATATTCAGCGTATTGAATACCCTGTTGTTGTTGAGAAGCCACTTGCACAGGTTGAGCCGAAGCTGGACTTGAATGAAGCTGGGGTATGATACGAAAATATTGCAATTTTTTGGCTACACCTCCTGATTTCACTTGTATTGGTACTGCAGTTACTACTTCATTATATTTTACAACATTTTTATCATCTTCTTCAACGTATTGAATACCCTGTTGTTGTTGAGAAACCACTTGTACAGATTGAGCCGAAGCTGGACTTAAATGACTCACTACTTGCTTTTGTTGAAGCTGATTGTATTGCAATGTTTGTGCAGCACCTTCTGACTTTACTTGTATTGGTACTGTTTTATAATATTTCAAAATATTTCTATCATCCTTTTCAGCGTATTGAATGCCCTGTTGTTGTTGAGAAGCCACTTGTACAGGTTGAGCCGAAGCTGGACTTAAATGATTCACTATTTGCTCTTGTTGAAGCTGGTGGACGATACGATTGTATTGCAATTTTTGTGCAGCACCTTCTGGCTTTACTTGTATTGGTACTGCTCCATTATATTTCAAAATATTTCTATCATCTTCTTCAGCGTATTGAATACCTTGTTGAGGTTGAGAGGTCACTTGCACAGGTTGAGCCGAAGCTGGACTTAAATGACTCACTACTTGCTCTTGTTGAAGCTGGGGTGCGATACGGCTGTATTGCAATGTTTGTGCAACACCTTGTGGCTTTACTTGTACTGGTACTGCTTCATTGTATTTCAAAATATTTCTATCATATTCTTCAGCGTATTGAATACCTTTTTGAGGTTGAAAAGTCACTGGCACAAGTTGTGGGGTAGCAGGACTTAAATCTTGTTGAGGCTCGGTACGAATATATTGCAATGTTTGTGGCACACCATCTGATTGAATTAAATTTGGCTCGACTAATAAAGGTTGTGGTACAGCAATTCGTATTGCGTACTGAAGAACCGGAGCTGGTTGCAGTTTTCGAGCAGCTTGTTGAAAAATTGGAGCTGCTTGGTGAATTAATGATGCTGGTTGTTGAATAGCTAAAGATAGTTGTGAAATTTGAGTTTGTTGAACAGTAGAAGGCTGCTGAAGGATGTATGTAGCTGGCTGAAGCGGTGGTTGTCCATATATAATTATATTACCTTGCTGGAGAGGAGTTGATGCGGCATATTGAGATGCAGGTGTACTAAAGTATTTTACAGTGGGTAGTAGTCCAGCTTCTGAAGTGGATTTTAAGATTGGATTCGAACTTGACTGATTATCTTCGAGAGAATGGACTACTGCTATATATAATAACGCTGTGAATGATATCTGGAAAAAAAAATACTATAAAAGGAGTGTGAAGTGAAAACTTTCAAATGTCAACAACAGAAAGGCACATCAAAAAGTTTTTTGCTACTCTCCATTTTTAAAGTACACAATACAAGATTTCACGGTTTGTATATTTTATGTTTTAAGCTGTTAACCATTTGTTTTTATTGATGGAACCACCAAGAAAACAGTAACAAGAAAAATTGTTTGTCAGAATTAAGGATCCCTATTTTGTGCTTCACCCAGTACACTTACAGTATTGGCTTGATAGCTACTTTTATATGTTAGAATTTAAAAAAATATATCCTTTGATTTCTTAAAATTACCATAATGTAACAAGTATTACTACTACTACTACTACTACTAAATGTGCAGGCGAGCCTTGTCCTGGACAACTCAAGCCAAGGTTCCGACACTGAGGCCACTGGCGGGCCCATTGTGCCATTCCTACTACCTAGACATCCATGAAACCGAGCCCTTCAATAAAGGCCACAACCTTTTTCAATGGATGTCTGCTTGTGTCTCCAGGGGCCATGACAGGGACTCCGAAGATTCGCCTGCGTAGTACAGCCCAGTGTGGACACTCTAAGAGAACATGGACTGACGTTTCGTCAGTCATGCCGCAACCCCTACATAGGGAACTTTCCTCTACTCGTAAGTTGTGGAAGTGTTGTTGTCCAGGACCCTGCAGAACATTCCAATGAGCGAGGTGCTGATTCCTCAGCCACTTCTTCGTCTCCTTGCGTATTTTTTGTTTTGTTAGGCCCAGGGTCGGGCCCGGGCCGCAGAAAGGAGCTGCCGCCCCTTTCGCAGCCAGTGCATCCGCCATCTCGTTGCTTTTAAAACCAGAGTGTGCTGGAATCCATTCTAGCCGCACCACGTTCCGCCTTACAAGATTAGCAAGTCGTTCTCGACATTCGTTAGCAAGTCCTGAGTTGCTGGTATACCCACTCAGGGCTTTAATTGCTGCCTGACTGTCGGAGTATATGGTTATGCGTCGATCCCCATAACCTCTGTCTAGGTTTATCTGCGCACATTCCAAGATAGCATATATCTCGGCCTGATATGCAGATACACCATCACCCAATGGTACACAAACCTTGGCTCTTGGGTTCCTGGAGTAAATTCCAGCCCCTGCTCTATCACCGGAGCATGAGGCTTCTGTATACCAGACGGTCCCATTAGGCTGTGTGTTCCTCTCTTTTTCCCAGGACTCTCTATCCCGTATCATGGCCCTGTATGGGGTAGCGATGTAGTACACCAAGAAAACAGTAACAAGAAAAATTGTTTGTCAGAATTAAGGATCCCTATTTTGTGCTTCACCCAGTACACTTACAGGTTTGGCTTGATAGCTACTTTTATATGTTAGAATTTAAAAAATATATCCTTTGATTTCTTAAAATTACCATAATGTAACAAGTACTTAACATGAAATTAAATCTCAATTATTATTTTTGCCCCAACTACTCACTCACTCAGCTCTTGGATAAAATGCAACATCAAAGAACATTTAACTTTGATGAGACACGTAAAAAATAAACAAATCGTCCACACTATTGAACCTAAACATTTTCAAACGTAATGTGATATACAAGAAGAAAATCGTATGTACCTTGTACGCCATACCACTCATCGTGTACCACTTCGATTAAATGACAAATTCAATGATCGATATAGCATTTATAGGTGCATTTTTAAAAGTAGACCATCTAATAAATTTAGATAGTCACACCTTACCCACCTATGCAGTGGAACTATCTATCCAAATATATATGACGACAAAAAATATCGTTTCCTTATATTATGTAAACTGTTGAGGATTGATCTTGGTGATGGTAGGGCAGTGTGGATTGTGATGAGATTATGTAGCTGCTGCCTATGACTTGATTTAGTTGTTTTAAATTAAGTGATTTGTTTTTATTCCACCAAAAATAAAAAATAAAATAAAAATATAAAAAAAATGTTTTGGTAAGTACTTATTTGATTAGTTTAGATATAATAAGGCTTTCATTAATCAACTTTTTCTTTACAAGATTCCTTCTTTCTACTCAAATAGGTATTAGACATTTTACAGATAAGTATATCCAATTAAGTAGATATATCCAAATATAGATTATGCATTTGACAGCTTTTGACCCCCGTGCAGCTTGTACGGAAAATGGTGTGCTACTTGTCACATGAGTATAAAATATACAGCTTCCTCACGAATTGTACACTATACTTTTCCGACGACCTACCTAAAAAGCAAGATATTTTATTAATCTGTTCGGTCAAATGGATAAATTCTATTCACAGCACATTTAACTAGTTTTAAAATGAAATGTGACCAATACTTTGTACACAAAACCAAAACTGAATAAGCAATACCGATACTATCCGAGTCTTGGTCTTGCTTTACTCATCACCAATTTTATCTTGACTGAATACTCTAGATTTTTTCGCTCTGTACCTAACGCCTTGTTTTTTCAAAAATGCAATAAGATTCGGAAATTTGGATATGTTAATGTTTTAGTGGACGGAAAGAGTTTGCAAACGAAAAATACTTTCCTTAAAAATAATCGATTTTTCATTCGGATAGTAGATAAAATGTCTTTTTTTGTAAAGGCCGACGAAACAAGTCAATGAAATGAATTATTTAGTTCTTTTGGTGGAATATTCACGTCCGTCCATTTGTTAGATTTGACTTTTTGACGGTCGTAAATTTCTTATGATGTGATCCACATAAAATCATCATTATTATCTAACACATATTCTATGAATATAATAAATTATATATTCCTTTCACTATTTGGGTCTTTCTACGAAAATGTGATCATGTACACAAATTATTTTTTGAAAATAAGTTACGAAACACCTTTTTATTTATTAACAAAATTGTTTGAGTGATATTCTTGAGTTCTATTACAAGTAAATATCATTTAAACTTTTTTGCGCGATCGATCTTTTTTGTTTATTTACAGCATCGGTTGTCAGGACGGTAGGTTGTGTTTACTGGTTTCTAAGTCTAACACGTGATTTACTTACCGTTCAGACGTCGGTAAGTAATTTACTTACAGCCTTAGCCCTACATACATTCAAGTGGTCTTAAATAATATATTACTTCATTCATTACACGAAAGGAACAACAAAAAATGAGATTTATATTTTTTAGATGAACAGAACCGAAAAGAACAATATAAAATGTAATAAATATAAAAACAATTTCACCAAAATGCAAATTGTATTTTAGACTGATCGAGAAGTATAAATGTCACTTTTGACATTTCGTTCATTTCGAAGAAATTTTAATTATTTTATTCGAAATTCGAATATTTCAATATGATCGCGCAAAAAATGGTATAAGCATCTCGAGCGTTAAGGATAATACCGGTCTCCAGCAAAATTGGTCTCCAAACATTGCTGTCGACCGGTAAATAACCCTTACCGTTTTAATACATACCTACTTAATATACTATAAACGATGCAAAACCAGAAAATATGACAAACATTTCGAACGATACACAAAAGTTTGACGTCACACGTTTGGGATCGGTGTTTTAGCCAAGATGGCGGTTTTTATTGTAAATTGCTTTAGAATCTTTGTAATCTATACAATTGTTTCAATTATCCTTTTAGTGACTGTCACCATGCCTATATATGAGAATGGGAGAACTCAGATAGAAGCCGTCTTCTAGGTTATTTTGCTTTAAAATTTAGCAATCATAAATTTTTTTAACAATTAAGATTATTGAGGGACACAACAAAACATACTGATTCACTAATACACAGGGTGTTTTCAAATGACAACAAATGACAACGTTTGCATGTAGATTCCTCTCGTGAAATTGGACAAAATGATATAATGATTGAGGTGTCCAGCACACTTAATTTACGAAATGAAGGGTGTTAAAGTTTTGAAAAATTGAATGTTTTAATTCGATAACTAGTCGAGCTGATAAAGCACAAAAAAGGCTAAAAGTTCGGAATTTTTTCCCCAAAGACGGATCGGAATGCGGTTTTTTGGCTTTTTGCATTCGCTTCGGAAAATTATTTGTAAAAAATGTACCTACTTTGTTCCCATTACAAATCGGGAATTGCATCGCTGCAGTCAAAAATGCATGCCAAAAATGCATAAATGTAAAAACTCTGTAAATAAGAGTCAGAACTGGCTCAAATCGGGTACCCGGGAGGTTTTCGGGGTCGCTGATCACGATTATGATGTTGAAATTGACCCCCAGACACCTGGGACTCAGGAACGCTGATGAACCTCGTCTCCGTGGGACTCTCCAAGAAATCACGAGGGGAACGTAAAAAACTTCGCGCCCGGGGGTTTTTCGGGTGACTGAATTCAAATATGGCATCGGCGAACACCCCCCGGACACCTGGTGCCCCCGAACCTCGACCTGGACGTCATCTCCGAGAACTTTTTTGACAATATCGACAAGAACAGCCCGGAAATTATTGGAGGCGTGTTTTTTGAGGCGCGAAATCACGATTTCACGTCGAAAAAGATATTCCCACCACCTGGTGCACCGGAACCTGCCCTTGAACATCGTCTCAGAGGGTTTTCCAAACAAAATCGAAAAAGGTGAACCTAAAATCGTTATAAGGGGTTTTTTGGGCCGCTTAATCAGAATTTTGCGCGGGAAACGACCCCCTGAACACCTGGTGAGCTGTACACTGGCCTCGAACGTCTTCTCCGAGAATTTTCCTGACAATATCGCCAGAAACAACCCGAAAACTATTGGAGGGGGGTTTGGAAAACCCTCGGAGACGATGTTCAAGCGCAGTTTGCGGTGCACCAGGTGGTGGGAATGTCTTTTTCGACGTGAAATCGTGATTTCGCGCCTCAAAAAACAAGCCTCCAATAATTTCCGGGCTGTTTTTGTCGATATTGTCAAGAAAGTTCTTGGGGATGATGTCCAGGTCGAGATTCGGGGGCACCAGGTGTCCGGGGGGTGTTCGCCGATGCCATATTTGAATTCAGTCACCCGAAAAACCCCCGGGCGCGAAGTTTTTTACGTTCCCCTCGTGATTTCTTGGAGAGTCCCACGGAGACGAGGTTCATCAGCGTTCCTGAGTCCCAGGTGTCTGGGGGTCAATTTCAACATCATAATCGTGATCAGCGACCCCGAAAACCTCCCGGGTACCCGATTTGAGCCAGTTTTGACTCTTATTTACAGAGTTTTTACATTAATGCATTTTTGGCATGCATTTTTGATTGCAGCGATGCAATTCCCGATTTGTAATGGGAACAAAGTAGGTACATTTTTTACAAATAATTTTCCCAAGCGAATGCAAAAAACCGCATTCCGATCCGTCTTTAGGGAAAAAATTCCGAACTTTTTTGCTTTATCCGCTCGACTAAACTTTAACATGGATGGATAAATTATTTGACATTTGACAGGCTATTTTTAAACGTAGAAGGTCATATTTTGATGGAAAAATATTTTTCAATTTTTGATCCAGTGGTGTACCTACATTTGAAAGACTATGTCACTTTTCCCCTCCCGTTTTTACGCCACTGACTTTTTATTCCATTTTGTATTCCTCAATGGTTTTCACGTGAAAAACGAATAACCTTTACATATAAAAGAATTTGTGGTTTTCAAGATATTTACTTAATGATTTCATAAAATCTACAAGATCACTTTTTAATAATAAATTTTAAAAAAATGTTCTTGTATTTTTTTCAATAACTACCAAGTACTTATACATACATATGGTTGGAATATGTAACAGGAACTAACTTATGAAACAGCAATGCATCTAAAACATTCGGAGAAGATTGTTAAAAATATTTATCCAAACTTGTGATTTTATTAATAAAACAATTAAGCAGATGTACAAAATTTTGTCCATGAAAACTATTGAGGAATACAAAATTTAATAAAAATTGCTTCAAAAGTCAGTGGCGTGAAAAATGGGAGGCGAAAGGTGCCATATTCTTCCAAATGTACACCACTGGATCAAAAATTGAAAAATATTTTTCCAGCAAAATATGCCCTTTTACATTTTAAAACAACCTGCCAAATATCAAATCAATTTATCCATCCATTTTAAAGTTATCGAATTAAAACATTTGATTTTTCAAAACTTCAACACCCTGTATTTCGAAAATTAAATGTGCTGGACCCCTTAATCCTTATATCATTTTTTCCAGTTTTACGAGAGGTATATTAATTTAACACAGCTTGACAGACTCTGTAACCTCTAAAAATAGTTATTTACGTAATTAGTGGGATATGGACATTATTAAAGCACGCATGTGAAGTTTGCACGACGAGGCAGTAGGCAGAGTCGTGTAATCACATGAGTGCGTTAACAATTCCTATCACACGTGTTACGTACAAAATTTTATCTACAACTGTTTATTAGTATTATTAACCGTACCTATATCATACAATTGAAAAAAAATTCAATCCAAACGTATTTTTAATAATATTGACTTCAAATATAAGGTACTGTGTATCATATTCTGTGACCGTAGCAACAAAGACAAACAAATATGTGGTAATAAAAAAAATTAGTTATCCCATCAAATTGTCAAAGTTGAATGAACAAAAATCTATAAAATTAAGTTCAAGCCAAGACAATCTCCTTTCGGAAATTAAAAATACAGCTTCCAGTGTTATTTTAAATATTTAATTCTGGTATTAATAATTGTCTAGATTCTTATTATCGCACTAGTGCGGTAATGTATTCAAAAACGCACTAGTGCGGTAATATACGTCATTATGACACTTAAATCAAATCGTACCCGTTACATGACAGTTGTAGATAAACAAAATTAACTAACCTAAATTGCTCACAAGCTTTCACACGATTTTAAATTTCAATTGACATTACAATTTTATTACCTACAAATTAATGTGAAGATGGGTGTTTAATTTTAAGCAATATTTTTTCAATTAGAGGCTTTCTGATTTAAATTTTTTTTAAATTCGAAATCGAAAAGTATTTCACAATCTACCATTGACAAGTTTCGGTATTTAAAAAAAAATGGAAAATATACTATAATTGAGATATGTAGGTCGTTTTGTGCTATATAATAAACTTTATATTGAAAACAGAACACAAAAGAATGTCACATTATTTTACAAACTGTTCAAAAGTCCATCAATAAAGTTATTATAGCGTGAGTGCTAACCAGTATCAGTAACCTAGTTATATAGTCTTATATACTATAATATATAATTTATGTTATAAACAGCTGAAATTCCTAAATCAATCATTTTACTTCCGATTTAATGCCACAAAGGCACAACATTGTGTTCTACCCGATATTACTCCTCAGTTTTTATTCGCTTTCCAAGCAGTTTATAACGGAAATAGAATATTTTTTTAAATATACACATTCAGCGCGGACGACTGTCATTCGTGAAACTTTTAATCAATCATATTTGCCGGTACGATTAAAGTGAGAATATGGTCGACCAAAGGGTAATATCTGAAGTTTTGCTCGTGGCATCTACGATGTTATTAAAAAGGGTGTAATTTACTGTGTGTAAAGGGTTAGTATTTATTTCTTTGATAAAAATAAAAATCAAGGGGTGATTTTGAAGTTTTATAACGTTTTAATAAAGTATTTCATTCTTTTTTTCCCAAAAACTGTCCAGTTTTTGTTTTGGTTATTAAATAAAGAATACTAATGATTAAGTGCCTTTATTGAAATAACATTGTGATATACAAATACAGTGAACAATTAATTGGGCTACACTATATAATCGCCATCAATATAATTAAAGCAAAACAAACAGCTTAAATTGAGGTAACGAAATAAAAATAAATTGAAAATAACTGTAGAGAGATATTGGAACTTTTATAAGGTCAAGCAGTAATAGTGCTGTCCTTATGGTGACATATACGCATGCGCATTTGATGTTTTGAATAAGGGAAACATTATTAAGGTTAGTGCTTGTCCTTATTTGTGCGCGATTACTGCAGTGCACTATTCCGACATTAGAGACTTATTGGAAACACGAATTTACTGCCTTGCAGTAATTGTGATGACCTTAGATAAATATAGTGCTCGACCTTAAAGCAGACTTAAAATTTGGAGTTATTGAAACATGAAACTCTATAATGACATTATATTAAGGTAGGTGTCACATATGACACAGATAACCTACACGTGACACATAAAAAAGTTTCAATAGAGAATTATTGTAATCACTTTTTACACTACGTCTTTTAATAAAGGTTTCCTTTATTATGACATTTACGCATGCGCAGTTGACTTCTTTTATTAAAGGATCTTAAATAAAATAAAGGCAGCCTGTATTTAAATAAAATACAGGACAACTAAACTTTAATTAAATGATCGTTAATTTTGACGTTGTTGGCAATTAAATTGAGAAAAGAAGAAATAGTTTCCGAAATTGACAGTGACAATTGAATTTGATCTTACATTATTGATTTGAGTTGTGATTGCGTTTCCAGTCTGTAGGTATTCAATAGAAAAAAAATGTGCGAATAACCTAAAAGGTTGCGATTTGAATATGAGACGATGTAATTACATTAAGGGAAATGGAACGTAACTTACGTTCCGAACCGGAAGAGAAGAAAATATCTTAGTGTTAAATCATTTACAATAATTATATTTTACATACCTACACTTTTAGCCTTTATTACAGGCTCCTTTAATAAAAGAGACGTTTATTTCTGTTTTACAATAACTCTCTATTAACTCTCTTTTATTTCATGTTTCATATTTATATGTCACAATGTGTAGGTGATCTGTGACACCTACCTTAATATAGTGTCATTATAGAGTTTCATGTTTCAATAACTTCAAATTTTAAGTCTATTTTAAGATCGAGCACTATTTATTTAAGGTCATCACAATTACTGCAAGGCAGAAAATTCGTGTTTCCAATAACTTTCTAGTTTCTAGTAAGTAGGTTTAATAGGAAACTGAAATAAGCATGCAAGACACATTATTAAAATTGCATAAAACTTAAATCCAAACGAACAAAAATTAATCAAGATAAGTTTAATACCGATCAAGTCAAAACATCCTAATAGCTAATAAGGTTATACATTTTTTGTAAAAAACGCGATAACTCCCAAGGAATATACCTACTAATGTAAATTGCTATTGTAAGTGAAACTTCGTTGATACATCGTAAGTTTTTACCTACCTTTATAGGCACTTTTAATGACAATTCAAAAAATGATAAAATGTAAATATATTGCAGACCTCCAACCCTCTGACCAAAAAGTGCCAAGTAATAATATTTATTTTAATAATTTTATAAACGAAACCCCCTTTCGATGTTCATTTGCAAATACTTACATATGTCGATAATGTCGATATAGGAGACATTGCATCTGATTTTATCACCGTTCCTGTAGCTCTATTAGTTTTAGGTCTGTCAATGTAGTTACCATGCACAATCCTGAACCATTCCAGTTGGATATTGTTTGATTGGATGTTTATTAATTGTAGCTAACCTCTCATGTATAGGGCATGTCCACGAGACGTCACAAACTATTTTGACAAGAGTCTGGTGGTAAAACAATAAGCAAAGCGTTCAGAACACGTGGTATTTAATAGTGAGGTTATGCTGATTCATAATGATAGATCGTGTTCGAGTTTAGTTGGTTTTGTTTCAGTGTACTTTTAAAGTTATTTTAATTGTTGCGTATTTAATAATATATAATTTAGGTTAATAGTTGTTTGATGTTTGATAATTTTTCATCGTGTCTATTGTTTATTGTTTTACCACCAAGGTATTGTCAACTGTCGCCCTATTTCTTCGCCGCCAGCTTCTCAAGGGCACCCAGGGTAAACCCATGGTGAACCTGGCAAAACTGCATCACCTGATTTTATCCCATCTCTTTAGGAATTAAGCATGGGTGTAACGTTTAGCTAGTTCCACCGCAATTGCCGAAGTTGTCAGGCCTTGGGTGTCGCTGGGTCCTAAATTTTTTAGTCCAGACGCTTCCCTGGCTAAAGAATCGACAATGCGGTTACTTTTACTCCAGTCAGACCCTTTAACCGAGGCGTTAGCTAAATCTTGATGGCATTCTAATATTAGCTCTGATGCAACACGTTGTATGTTCAAGGCTAATAAAGCTTGTCTGCTGTCAGTGAAGATTATTATGCTTTTGTGGCAATTGAGATATCACGCTGGTATTTTTTCCCATTCCCCACTTAATTTGTATGCTAAGTGATTTGGAGTAGACTCCACATCCTGTGTCTTCCTTGGTTTTTGAGCCGTCGGTGTACTCTATTGAGTGGATAATATCCCAACTTTAACGTCTTAGATCGCTTTAAAGATAGATTTAGCATAGAGTTGAAGGGTTGAATAGGGGAGGACGACCCATTACTTCACTCTTTTAGCTAATCTTACAGGATAACCCGCTGTAGACGCTGCTTAGTGCGTTATATGGAGGTTTTTAATACATAGCTTTATCACCAAACGTTTAGTTAAACAGGTTGATGCACTGTGGTTGATAGTTGTAAATTAATTCAATTTTTTAGTGTAATTTTTTCGAAATTTCGCCGCTTTTGTGTTAAATGATTATCAAAGTGAGGAAGGGTGTACATATTCAAAGCACAAAAAGTAAAATATACCCACCGCAGTCTGTCATTTCGCGGTTTTTAATCAATCACAGTTTTGTCGGCAGTACGATGGAAGTATGTTTATGTTTAACAAAGGGGTGTTATTTTCCAGTCGATTACTGATTGAAAAGGGTTAGAATCATTATATTATCTTTTGTTAATGATAGACTAGACAATGTTGTAACACGAAAATATTGTACTTTTATCCATTCACGTGTTTTTTGACTCACAGGCTTAACTCTTTATACAGAGTTCGGCAAAAGTCTGGGACCGGACAAATAATGATCGAAGAAAATATAAATTTTTTGAAAAATCTTTCTGTACCACAAATTTTACCCAAACTTGAGCTATAATTTGGAAATATTTTAAAATATACAGGTTGTTCCAATAAAATGTGACGTATCAAAGTTATATTTTTTCTTAAGGAACACCCTATATTTTATTGCATTTTCTGATTGCCCCTGAAAAATATAATACTTCTTCATAATGGTTCCCTATACCTAAATACAGAGGGAACACCCTGTATTTTAATAATTCATCATATTCAAAAAAATGTCCTCTTTCGAATGGTATAAGGGTGTCCCATACCTAGGTATTATACTTTTTGTGCAATTTACAATTTTCTTAAATTTTATGCTAAATCCATTTTAAAACATCTAAATTTCAATCTAATGATCTTGGCATAGTTGTTGTGAGAAACTAAATAGATCAAGATTTAAGCCTCCAGAAAATATGGGGTTTTGCTATCCTATACCGAGTGGTTAAAAAGATATAGCCTCTCACAGAAAAATCATTATACACTTAGAGACATTTTATGAAATAACAAAAAACAAAAAAGTTTCACACAATACGAATGTTATATATTGAAGATTGGATTAATTATTATCAAAATACACCCTGTAAACAGATATTCAGTACTTAATCGTGGAATACATTCAACGAATGTCCAACTATTTAGATGTAAAAGAAAATTCACCAGAATTTGTTATATCGATGAGTTATTACTTTTTTTCGAAATGTTCACATTTTTAAGAAAGTCAGCTTAACTCGGTATTTAGGTATATGATATATGAAGGAGTATTATATTTTTTAGGGGCAATCAGGAAATACAATGAAATATGGGGTGTTCCATAAGAAAAAATATAACTTTGATACGCCACACTTTATTGGAACACCCTGTATATTTCAAAATATTTTCAAATTATAGAAAAAATTTATATTGTCTTCGATATTTGTCCGGTCCCGGACTTTTGCCGAACACTGTAAAAATTGAAGCATATATTCATATTTTTTTAGAATTATATCCATTTAAATCATATACAGAGCGGGATAGCGTCGTGTGTATGTGTAAAGAAAATGGCTCGGAAGCAGGACCATATATTAGCCACAAAATTTTGTCATAGCCTCACTTACCCATCAATTTTTACATTTAAGAGTGTTAAAAGTGGCTTAGAATATGAGTGATATTTGAAATTAGCGAGAAGTTTTGTTCACACAGTGACTGAACTAAACTGTTTGATTTTATACAGTGTAATTGTTGCACAAAAAATGTCGGCACATGTATTATCATTGTAACTACAGATGAAGAATGAAGATCGTATTATGCCAAGCATGCATGAGCGGGGAATCTCCCATGATTGATATCTAAATAAACTTGATGTTTACAATAAAAAGAATCATTAAATCAATACAAAATAACTAAATTACAAAATATATCCAAATAATTGTTTATCCTCAGGGCAACTGTCATTAGCGTCAACTTCTTAGTTGGTCGTCATGTCCTATCCTGGAATACGGATTTCATATACTTACCTACTTACCTAAGTACAGAATGTTTAAAAAATATAGCACAACTGAGCTATTTGAAAAGATTACAGAAAAAGTAGCTCTTTCATTTAGAAAAAAAAACATAGTATATGACCAGTCTTGAATTGACTTCAAAAGTGTGGAGCATAAATATGGGTTTCCCATTTTAATAACCTATTTCAAATGATACAAAAATGGGGTGTTGAAAATTTGCAAATAAAGATCGCAGCAAAAAGAAGACTTGCATGTATAACCCAGGCAGACGCTTTAGACAGTGAAAAAATTAGATAATAGATATTCGATTGGAAAGTTGGTTTGGAGGATATTTCTGAAAGGCCAGGAACAGTTTGTCCGACAAAATAAAAACTGCTCATTCAATGAAGTGAGAACGGGTTGAAAGGTAGACCAACTATAACAAAAACACAAACATGATGTGAACTGTGCGACTAATGGACGACAAAATGAAAATATTTATCGGATTTGAGTGATTGTAACAAAATTAATCGAAATTCAAATATTAGGTATGGCATGAGCAAAAAATATTTACATCTCATTATAAAACTCATGCCGCTTAATTGTAATAGATTTCGAAGGGAACCGAGTTAGAATTAAGGGTGTTTTGTAATTGGGCGCACTGTATCTCCCTATTGTTAAAATGTCGAACTGTGTTTAAGGGATTATCTTTTATGTGATTTGTAGTTATGTTCCCCTATGGGATTACACCAAGTATGGTTTTAACAGGTGTCGGTGATGCACCAAACAGTAATTTCAAGAGACGATTTACTTCTACGAAGGGCAAGTAGGAATTTTTTGAGTTTGTATCTGTGGATGTATCGGAATAGATTTTAAAATTTAATGACACACACCCAAAACAACAAAGTTCGAATAGAAGATATTTGAGAAAATGTATTCAAAAAAATGAAGGGGAAAAACGCTTTTCTGGAAAACGAATCAGATGAAAACCATATAATTAGGGCAGAAAGTATTGTGTAGCAGCCCAAGGGCCACGATTTTTGTTTGTTTTTCACCACATGTATCTTCTGTATGTTCCTTGGTGGCAGGGGAAAGGGAGGATCATTCAACCACTTTTTAATGCTTTGCCTAAATTATAGCATTAAAAACAAATTTTGTTGATTAATTTGCTTTAAATAATTAGTTCAACACCTTATCAAATTATTTATAACACTTTGAACTTGAAATCACATATAGAAAATAGTTTTTTTGAAATTTTAAAAAATATTTGCAATTTGGTTGAAACTACCCCAGTAGTGAGGTAGTTTCAACCACGAAGTGGGGTAGATTCAACCTATGAATAAATATAGTAATTTCAAAACTCAATGTGCCGTTCCACGTGATGATGGTATGGGAAGGATTGCAATAATATCGTCTCGAAATGAATTCGAATTATTCCTTCTTCTTCAAATTTTATTTCGTTATCATTATTAGTGTCTTCTTAATAGCCTTTCCAATATAATAACATTCTGTCATTTTAGAGAAGAATCGCACCATTACAAAATCTTCTTTTATCAGATATTCTGTGTCATCCAGAAGTGGAAAACTGTCAAGCGACTCATCATCATTGTCAGAGTCTGCAAGATTCACGGATATGTCTGATTCAGAGGAACTGACAACTTCTTGGGGAACTATTTTACGTTTGAACTGTCCAGAACTCTTTAAAGATAATTTTCTCTCTCGTTCTTTTTCTAAGGACTCCCTTTCAGTCAGCTCAGGAGTCGAAGTATATATTTTAGATTTTGTTTCTCTTTTCCTATTAACAATTTTTTTACGTTGATATATTTTCGGATATGGTCAAATGTTTTGTAATAAATTGGCTTCTTGTGAATTATCTTTTTCATTTTGATTTTCTGGTGTCATTGTGGAGTTGTCTGCTTTACTTGATTTATTAATTGCAATATTAGTTACAATATTACTGAGCTAGCTGCATAATCATCATCCAAAAACGCTAGTCTATTTATCGGCCATAGTCCAGGTTTTTTAAATGAATTAATTATATTATTAATTGTAAATGCACGAAAATATGCCAGTTTACTCAATATTTCTAATGGTAATTGTTTTGCCCGGATGGGAAAGTAGCCAATCATCATAAGCCACGGCCAAAGCAGATTTAAATGGGCCATACAGACCAATATCCAACGGTTGGAAACGATGCATAGTGTGGGGTAGGAATGATACCTAAAAGGGTAATGCCCAACTCCCGGCACAATTTAATACTTTCAACTTTTGGAAAAAGTTCGCTGGTCATCCAACCACTTTTATTTCCAAGAACAAAAGGCTGGATGGAGGAGCATCGGTCACATACTCTCTGTTGAATTTCTAATACGTGGAACGACATAAATCATTTTCATGAATATTTGCTCTATATGTTATCCGAATATATTTTTGGGGCATGTAAAATTATTTTCCAAAATTAAAATTGTTATGGGGTAGATTCAACCACTGGTTGAATGTAACCCATTTTTTCTGGTTGAATCTACCCCACGCGTATATAAATTAAAAATTTATCGCCAAAAGTCTATATAGTTTGAGGTTAGAAATTCACTGTCAACTATTTCTACACCTATTAAACCCTTAATTGAAAATATTACATTAGAAAAAACATCAACTAATTCCCATGCAATACACAGAAACAAATATTAAAAAAGCCAACCATAAAAGTGACCAAAATTACTGAAAATTTCTTAACTTTTTTTGTTTGAACACGACACATCGGATATTTTGTACACAGCTGAGGTACGGTATGAAGTTGTAGATTTTGCTATATTTAAGCGCCAAATTCAAATGAATTATGAAATAAACCAACTGGTTGAATGTTCCCCGTGGTTGAATGATCCCCCCTTTCCCCTACTCATTCTTTTTTCTCTTATTTTTTGGGAATCAAACCACAATAATTTTTTAATATTTTTTATTTCGACGTTTCGGTAGCGTTCAAGCTACCGTTGTCAAGGTTAATTAGTAATTGAATAATTTTTGGTCTGGTATTATTTTATCGAAGTCAATTTTAGTTACCGTATCAAAAAGAAATTCCTCAATACCTACGATATCTTGTTCGATATTGAATACTTTATATCTATGGTGCTGAAGGCGTTCTCGAACCATAGCAAAACTTGCCTTTTCCAATATTCTGGTTATTTTTCTTCCTCCGTAGGCAGAATGTAACCTTAGTTCTCTTGGTATGACTCCATTATTCCTGCATCAGCGAAGGAATAAAAAAAATTCGTGACGGAAGAATAACTATAAGTGGTAAAAGGGTTTTAAAAATATACATTTTTTTAATGACAAAAAAATTCTGTAATAAAAAAATGTTGAACGAGAGTTTAGGAAGGAAAAGCTCTTTTGTATTTTGCAACAATCCAAATTGAAGCATATGTGACTAATCTCCCAGTAAGTACCTATATTTCACTTCACATGCTACAAAATAACAAACAAAAACTATGACGTTCGTAATTCTTTATGATAAATAACCTACGGATTATCGAAATGTAAACAACAATCGAAAAAACGATACGCCTTTAAGGCCAACCATTCATACTGTATCAATTTTTTAGGTGGTCACTAGGGGGTTGGATAACACGTGTGAAATTCAATTGTGTGAGGGTGTCATTACAAGATAGAACGATCTGTTCTACCCTAACAAATTTGCGCTGAAATCATTAAGTGAAGACTAATCGAATTCGAAATAGATATGAATAAGTGGAGGGATGTTTTCTGCTAGTTAATTTTTTTGATGTCGTTGAAAATTGAGATTGGAGTCGTCATTCATAGACAGCAATGTTGTAAACTATTACATTTTTTTTACTTATGCGTTTTTTTATCAGGATTTTAAGTTTTCACTCCTCGCCAGCCTTTTGGGCTTATTCCTTTTACCATTAAGTATTAGTGTTATTTTTAAATTAAAAGCTGATTCGAGCTGATAAGCACATTTTTTTTAATTCTATGAATACTGTCAAATAGCAGGGTGGATTGTTTTGTGTGGACCACTCTGTACCATTATATTAAAGTACCTATAATAGAATTTTGGCAAACATTGAAAACGTGGCTGGAAACACCGAGACCAGAAACTTCATAACAACCGTTACCAAAGCTTCCATCTCTAAAATACAACCTATTGATTTTTTGACGTTTCACTAACCTCAAATTTCATAATATGGCATGTGTTTTATATTCTATAATCTATAATAAACTTGGTTTCTAATTTCGTGATTACTTATTAATCTTTGAAGAAGGTGGAAAAAAGTAACTTTCCCAAAATGACAACATTAACGGAAGACGAATTGTTTTGCGACGTTGAAGAAGAATGCCAGAAACTAGAAAATGTGAAAATACAATCTGATGAAGACTTATATTATAACGAAGAATATGAAGAGGAAGACGATTTAGAGTATGAGAGTGAAGATTACTTTGAACATCATTCTAGTCATGCTAATCAACAACAGTCCTCAGTTAAAGTAAATAACTTTCAACCGAATGAAAATTTATTCAAAAAATTTACTCACAAGATAAACGTAGATAAATATGAAGTTAATTCTCTTCCACACCACACCACCAATTTATTATTAGCAAATCAGAAACGTTCGGAAAATGAGAGAAACCGTACAAAAGATAAACATGACAGAGCTACAGCAGAACAAGTTATGGATCCTCGAACAAGAATGATACTTTTTAAACTGCTAAATAGGAACTTGATATCAGAAATAAATGGTTGTATATCTACAGGAAAAGAAGCTAATGTATACCATGCTTCCTCAAAAACTGATCAAGATTTTGCTATTAAAATTTACAAAACCTCAATTTTAGTTTTTAAAGATAGAGATAAATATGTTAGTGGTGAGTTCAGATTTAGACATGGTTACTGTAAACATAATCCAAGGAAAATGGTGAGGACCTGGGCTGAAAAAGAAATGAGAAATTTATATCGCATGCATTCAAATGGACTAAATGTACCTGAACCCATTTTACTGAGATCACATGTGTTATTGATGACTTTTATTGGAAAAGAAGGTAAGTTTGAAATAATTTATTATGTTGTATTTTGAACTATATAGGTACATTATGTTTTTTAGGTTGGCCAGCTCCTAAACTGAAAGATGTAGAGCTCAGTCAATCAAAAGCAAGAGAAATTTACAGGGAAGTCATAGTAATGATGTGGAAAATGTACAATAAATGCAAATTAGTTCATGCTGATCTCTCGGAATTCAACATGCTCTATCAAAATGGACAAATTTTTATAATAGATGTTTCTCAATCAGTAGAACATGATCATCCACATGCCCTTGAATTTTTGAGAAAAGATTGCACAAATGTCACTGATTATTTCAAAAAGAAAGATGTAGCTACACTTGGTATTAAAGAATTATTTGATTTTATCACAGATCCTAGTATTACTGAAAGTAATATGGAAGAATATTTAGATACTTTGGCCGAGAAGGCAGCTGAGAAAACAGAACTGACTTCTAATGAACAGGTACAAACTTTATATTAGGTACTTTAAAATTATTTACAATTTATTTATTTACTTATATAATTAGAATACAAACAGGACGAGCCCGAAGCAGTATTCCTAATATTTATTACAAAACACGTTAAATAAACTAACATTGAGAGTAAAACAGATATTTTAAAACTATAAAAACATGCTACCATTAACAATAACCCTAGTCAGTTTGTCAAAAGTTCTCAGAGAAGAAGAAAAAATATCAACTGTGGAAAGGTCACAACAATATCTATAAAGTTGTTTTGTATTGAAAGTTAGATGTTTGTTGATGATAAATTTATCTGAGATACCGTCAATGGATAATCCTGGAGTGGTTGTTTTAGATGAGAGTCATTTTTGTTTAGCTGCATTCATAATATTTTTCCTTTGGATATGGTTCTTACGATAATTGGTTTGGGATATTCATTAGATTGTTGGAAGACTCGATGAACAGACACTATATCAGAATTGATATTTGGCAACCAATGTGTATACCGATTTTTTCGAGTATTAAACTTAAATACTAATTGTTTTTCTCTGGGATACCTGTTATTTCCAAATTACTTTGTCTCTCTTCTTTTTCCAATTGATTCACTCTTGTGGTAAGTAATTTAACTCATTTTTCCAGTTCATTGTTATTGTGGGTAGTTTTTTGTAGTTCCATAATTTTACTATCAATTTTTTTAATGTTTCCTCAAACGTTGATATTTGATTACTGCAGAAGTTGACAGATACCAATATATCGTCGTATTTTTTATGTGATGTTTCAATATCGGCTTGAATCTCTCTGAGGATAGCAATTGCAGGCGACTACAAAATTGTTTCATTCGATTCATTCTCATTAACAATATTGGTTATAGTGCTCGCATTTGCGCCTATTACTGATTTTTTAGAAGGTCTCATTTCTTTTCGACAACAGGAACAGAACCAGTAAGCATCCCGCAAAACCAATCGAGCAAGATCCTGTTTACTCAGCCGCATACATTTACCATGATAGAATAGTTCACAAGATCCACTACATTTTAAACTTATCTGTATTATCTTATTGGGTAAACTATTTCAATATCCAACCATGATGATGAAAGTATCACTATAATAATGTAGCAGGTAACACTAAGAGAACATCAAATTAATTTAACGTTTATACCACTATTATCACTAACAATGTCGGAGGGAAAAATAACGTGTCTCAACGACTCGAAGGTCAACACAATTCTTGGAAAATATTTAATATCTTACAATTTTTTTTGTTGAAGGTGGAGGAAGAAGTTTTTAAACAAGCATACATTCCACAAAGACTCACTGAAGTAATTGATGCTGAAAGAGACATAAATCAAGCAAAAGCAGGCATAGCAGAAAATTTAATTTATAAAACTCTGGCAGGCTTAAAATCTGACCTTAGTGGGACTGTTCAAAAACCAGAACTCTTGGAAAATGAAAATTCAGGAAGTTCCGATAATGAAGATAGTGAAAATGTGTCTGATGATGAAGAGGGAAGTAAATTTAAAGATTGTTCCAGACCAAAACATGAAACTTTGGAGGAAAAAAAGTCTAGAAAAAAAGCAATCAAGGAAGCTCAAGCAGAAAAACGGAAAACTAAAGTGAAAAAATATGTTAAAAAGCGAAAAGAGAAAGTTACTAAAAAATAGTATTTTGTAGAAATGCTTCAATAGATTTTTATATTGAACTGTTGTTTTTTTTAATCAATAAATTATAATGGTCCATTTTGGCATCAATTTTCATTACAGTATTTTAACTGGACAGTTTAGGGCAAAAAGGAACAATTCCAATATTTATTTTATTCATTAAAATAATTAACAATTTTCTTTAGTTTGAGCAGACATTTAAACCGAAGGTGCTAAAAAACTGGGAAGTACCTAAATTGAATGTGGATAAACCAAGAAAAAGAACAGGAAAAACTAAAATTGTATCAAATGATAGAGGTCACTTGCTACCAGAAATTCGCAGAAGCAACAGTAATCCATGGGGAAATTTCGTAGGCACTTGGAATCTTCCTAAAAAAATTGACAAAAAGACTGGTAAGTCAAAATAGTGTTGAGCACAGATGGAGCTTATTAAAATTTTACTTATTTTAGCTTTACAGCTTAATGGCCTGTTGAAAAAAGAAAACAAAAATGTCCACAAAACTACAGAACCGCTAGAATCAGATTTGGATGTTGATAAGGTAAATTATCTCATTTCACAAACAATCTGAATATTATTAAAACGAAATGTTAACAGGAAGAAAATAAAGAAAATGTTGACAAAACTAACACTCCCACCTCGGCAATCCCGTACATCCCCGGAGATCTCACAGAAAAACTCCAACAGCATCCCACCTATGATGAGTTAGTGAAAAATCGTTATCCAGCTGAAGAACCCTTACCAAATGGTTTCCCCAGGATTCGGGATGATTTTTCAAAGCCATCAGGTACTACACCTGATCTTGATAAAGAAGTAGGTGAATTTTATCAAACACACAAACAAATGGTACAGACACAACCACCTAGACAATCCTCTGGGTCCAAGAAAGATAGACTCTTCTCTCCCATATTGGCAGCTATTTCAAATTTTAATTTAGCTAAAAAGTTACACAAAGAGAATTTGGAACACAATCCACTGCCAGATACTTTGACTGATGCTATGTATCGGAGAATGTTGATACAAAGGCAGGGAAAGGATTCTGATGAACGTGAAGAACATTTTGCGACAGGTATAGTTAATCTTTATAATAGGGGAAATGTTGATATGATTGCGTCCCAAGTATGGTTGCAACCTGCTGATTTTAGCGACTTTTATTTGAATTAAATTGAATCCAAACTTACTTGAGGTACTAGAGACACAAAGTAAACCATCTAACGAGAGACGAAAGCTTTGTCGGTTCCTTTGAAGTCGGACTAACACGATATTGAGCGGAAATACGTCGAGGCATTAACACATAAACTACCTGATACACTGAGAAAAGTAACACTACAGTGAGAAAAATAGTAGTGTTGATGAACATCCCTCCCAGTTAGGTGTATACAATATTTTTTGCAACAACTAACATAAGAACACCTTAGAAGTAGCTCTTTTTCAACCTAATCTCAAAATAATACACAGTGAACTGGGGGGAATGTACGGAAGTGACGGCTTGACATTGACAGATAAACTAATTAATTCACGCATGTGCACACAGATTAGCCATCACGAAAACTACTTTTTTCAAGACCGACCAGAAAATATACATTTTTTGGACAATTTTTCGTCAAGAAAATAACGTTTTGCCGATCAAGACCGGAAAATGGACGCCAGGGACCGGAAAAAGCTTTTTCCTACGATCACTACCCAAAGTAGACTTTTGCACACTGAAATCTAACCGCAAAGTTGATGTTTTCCGCGATCTGTCATAATTGACATTATTTACGCTCTAGAGCGTACTTTTCCGCTCGCCTGTTTTCATTTACAATAAACTAAAGAAAGGTAGTAAATAATAGATATATTAAAACAAAATGTAGAGCAGTCCGAATATTTTAGTTGAAATATTAATATTTGAAGATATTTCGAACGAAATTAATAAATATTCCTATATAATTTGACTGACATCTACAATTTATACAATTACTGGATTTACAACGCTGCAGGTTACGCTACCAACAAATGTATATTTTATATGTTTAATAAACTACTATTATCGGTTCCTGACGTTCAAAGGCTATGAATAATTGTCCCAAATTCAATTAACCTCTAATTATGTCAGAAAAAAATTGTTTGAAATATTTCAAGCTGAAACGGGCAATTTAACATGTTCTTTATCTTGCAGGAGTTGGTTGGAAAGGTTATCCGGGTTATGGTCCAACCAGATGTACAAAACTTAAAGTATATCGTCCGAAAACATCAGGACCACCTAAAGATGAAAGTATCTGTAGTTTTGATAAAAAATGGCGATTCATACGTCAAGCTAAAGTCACTCCTATGGATCTAGCAATTTGCTGGGACTTAACACCGGAAAATCCGAAAGACGAACCCGATAGAACGAAACATATAGACGGTTCAAATGGTTCAGCAGCTCCGGCTGTATTTACTCTTGTTCACACTCCTAAAGAAGAAGAGAACGATGTAAAATGCGATGGTTTGCATAGTTGCGGTGCCGTATTTGAACACAGCGAAAAAGGTAACGAAGAAAAGGAATATTTCTTCCATAGATCTAAACGCGGAAGCATCCACAGCGGTTCTGATGGACAAAAACGTGCAAAAAGCGCAGTCGAAGTTGATAAAATTTCAATAGGCTCGAAATCGAGTAGTATAAGTGCCAAATCCAGAGCCAAAAGTGCTTATAATCTAAACGAAGCTGACGGAAACTCGAATACTTCTAAATATAACAAAAACCTTCATCGAAGTACCCCTAATTTGGAGGAGTGCATCAAAGAAAAACCAAAAAAACATCTACACAATAAATTTTGCATGGCGTGCGAAATGAGAAATGTTTCTTTGACCGAAAACAGGCCAAAGAGCAATTACAAGATGGCGTTTAAGGCCGGCGTTCCTAATAAAATAGTAAGTAGACCTAGCTACAACCTCAAAGTCCCTAGACCTAAAGATCCATATATGGTCAAGAATTATGTCATTGATAGCTTAGCTCCACCTTTTTCTTTACAGAAGAAGAAGAGGGAGGATTATCCTGAACATTGGAGGTTGGCTACTGTTTATCAACATTCTTATAAACCGATTTATGCTAGAAAACGGCCTCTTATGCAAACTGTTTTTAAATAAATTTCTTCTAATTATTAAATATACAGGTTGATTGATGTATTGGAAGTGATATTTCTTAGTTAATTATTAATATCGAGAAAGAGCCCCGCAGGCTTTTAATGACATTTAAAAATGTAACGGAATTTGATCAAATTTTAATATATTGTGAATCCCGTCCTTATCAAAGAGATTTTATGAATGACTTTCGGGATACAGTGGATACTCTCCACTGAGTTACCTTATAGAACAGAAATTAGGTGAAAAAAATTGAAGAACGTGTCACAGGACACACGGTAAGAACTTTAGTTCCTTTTAAGCAATAATCAAATTTTTTGAATCAATGAATAAATACACATATATTTATTAATATAAGAATTTATTTTACTCTGGATGAAACTTCATTCAACATTCCATATATAATCGATTATTTCTAATCGATCAATAATCGATGATTTTTGATTGATCAACGATCGATTATCAACAATAGATTGAATAGTCGAATATCAACAATCGATTAGTAATCGATTATCATCAATCCTTCATCAACATTCGAATATTGCCAATCGATTAAAAGTCGATTGTTTCCAATCGATTATTTTTGATCGATCAACGATCGATTATTATTAATTAATCTATAATCGATTATTATTGATCGATTAACAATCGATTATCATTAAGTTGTAGAGTGTTGGATGAATTATTTCGTTACAAAATTCTGTCCTCGGTTTTTTCTTCAATCTATCGATTAGTTTAAAATCTTTCCAGCATTTTTTTTAGTTTAAAACGGACGTGCTTAACTGTAAGGTATATCTCCTAATCGATTATCAACAATCGATTATTATACTATTATATTATCAACCTTTGTGTAAAATTTAAACCCGAGACATCGATATATGGCGGCATTACAGTTTTCTCTAGCCTATGAATCGCTGCTTCGTGAACACATAACCGAGGCACATAACGCAGTAACGTAACGGTCAGATCTTTTGCGCCGCGACCCCCGGTCGCTCCAACCTAACATAAAGAACTAAAAGAGATCAATCTTGCAAACAATTATGGAAATAATAGTGAAAAATTTATCCGAATAAATTCGAGTATATCAACAGCACTGCGAATACCAGCTAGTTCTAATAAATATAAAGATTGGCATTTTTATTGAAAAAAGCTATAAAAACGATTACATTTTATCTTGGGCGATTGTGTCTGATGTCACGTTCCAATTTTTTCAATATACATGTGATTTATGAAGATATTTAAAGTGTATTTAAATTAATTTCTGATGAAATCACTACCCACACACGATTCATTCTGTATATTTAATAAGTAATCATTAGGCGAAGAAAGTAAATTTAGAATAAAAAAATGGATTAATGCCATTTTTTTGTACGCGCTGTAGATAGATAGATAAATTTTATTGCATTAAAAGAATTTACAATTCTTATTACAAAAAGTTCGGTCTTCACATACCAAAGTGCGAAAACGAAACAACAACAATAATAAAGTAGGAAAAAACTAATTAAAATATACTTAATTTAACAAGAAAAAAAAGTTCAAACACAGTAAATATCTCATTCTTCTAGTACAAAGGCCCTCAGCTTCAAAATATTGAGAAGATAATTCACAATTTTAGTTAATTTAAAGAAATCAGTGGTGTTAAAAATATATATTAATTCGCCAAATGTCTTCAATTCTGAACATATGCTATCTCCTCTAAGTTCATTGTATATTGGACATTCTATAAATAAGTGCATTAATGTCTCTTTCTCATGCAAGTTACAAAGACTACAAGTTGCAGTCATATCTACTGTGTATTTTATACCTCGATAATAGATTTTTAGAGTTTTGGAGCTACATAGTCTAATTTGGGATATTATTCTAATTATATATATTGGACAAGATCTTTGCAAATAACAATTATTTTCAGACAAAATTAAATGTTTGTATATCAAAGGATACGAGGGGTTTATTATTCTTTGTTAATCATGTGCTATTATTTTATTTTTATATGATTGTAATATGTTATTTAAAAGTTTATTGGAGTTATTTTGCAAGAATTCTAACCACAGATTATCACAACCGGCATAGTCGAATTACTGCTTAACTTGACCCAGAAAACTGTGACTGTGACTGTTGATGGCTTTTAACCTCAAGAAGCATTGTTTAGTCAATGAACTATCATCCATGATTTTCACTCTATTTAACCACAACAACGCCGATTTGAATACTAAAAAACTTAACTTAATGGTTTTAGTTTCTACTCTCACCATATAATTGGGAGTGCAAAGAGGCAACCTTTTAAAAAAGTTCACCTGAACTTGTTCAAGTGAATCAGCATATCGTAGTCCCCAGATTCCAATTCCATATGATAAAGAAGATAAAATTGTAAAGTTCCATACGAGCATTCCAAGAATGTAGTTTAGACCGACACATAATATTCATAACAGCACCAGTAGATTGGAGTCTTGGTTACTGTCCTCTGTGTCATATTTAAAAATAAAGACGAAGATGAAAAAGTAACACCCAAATATGTAAAATGTTTTACTACCTCCAAAGGTTCGTTATTATATTTAAAATTTAGTTTATAGTTGTTGTTATATCCACCTTTACTAAATATCATCAGTTTAGTTTTTTGTATGTTTACTTCCATTCTTATTGAGCTGGAATAGGATTCTAACGTCTTCAATTTCCGGCTAATATCTATTGGGAAATCGCCTAATATTACTATATCATCGGCGTATAGAAGAAGTAACACGTCGTTTCGTCCATCTATATTAATTCCAGTGTACCCAGCAGATCTAAAGTAAACTTCAATATCTGACATAAACAAAGAAAATAGCAAGGGACTCAATGATTCCCCTTGCAAGACTCCTTCAGTTATATCAAACTTCTTGCTGAAGCGACCATTTAGTTTAATAGACATAAATGAGTGATCGTATATATTTTTTATGATACGAATTATTTTGGAGCTAACACCTGCTTGATATAATTTATGCCATAATAAATTATGGTTAATACTATCAAACCCTCTCTTGAAATCTACGAAAATAGCGAAGACTTTTCTTTTTGGTAATCGAAGGTGAAATTGTAGGACTGAGCTTAGGATGAATATACTATCTTCGCAACTTCGATGTTTCCTTCGATTTTTAACAAGTGAAATACCTCTATAATTGTTTGGGTCATCAGGTGCACCTTTTTTATGTAACATAGTTAGGATAGTTTCATGCCAACCAGAGGGTACTGTATTAATTTCTTGTATAGGATCTTAAAACTTGTAGCGGATTGTAAAAAACTCGCAAACAATAATTAATATCCAAACTAAAACAAACCAAAATATTTGGCTGCAATACATAATAGTATATTATTAAACGAGCAATTTATGATAGCCATAATTCACGATGGGTGACGTTTGTCACCCAAGTGAATTATGGCCATAAATTGCGATTAGAATACTATACTTTGTCCACGACACTTAATTTATTTATTAATAAATAAAAGTCAGTAGCGATTTGGCATATTACTAACCTCAAAATGTTGTGGCAGCTACTTCAAATAATTTGACATATCGTCCCTATACTGCAAATACCGACTAACTGATACTTCAGTCGTTTTGAGTAAAACGATTTTCAAAGTTTGTGACATGAATTTTAGCATTAGGTATAAAAAATATCAATTATGTATATGTTTGTTGAAATGCTTGATCATTTGACATTTTTGCAGACTAGATTCAAATTAAATCGTACATACGCTAAGTGAAAAAATTAAATAAACAGCTGCATTTAGTTGTTTTTTTCTGTAAGATAAAAATTATCAATATATCAATCCTAGGCTAATAGGTTACTTGTATTGTCATATCACTGGGCTTTTGATGTGTATTATGTATCTGGATGAAAAAATGTAGTGCTCCATAGAGAATGTAACTTATCACAAATTCAAAAAATGAAAATAAACAAAATTCTTGATTTTTTTCCAAAAAAATTGTAAAATGAAAAATATTTTGGGAACAAAAATTATTTAAAGCTGTTCGTCATCACTGCTACACCATCGACACTAATCTTTTTCCTCTGGAATTCATTTTTGCTGTAAAGCTAGAGCAATTATCACAAAAACTTCAATAAACAATACAGTAACCCGTAATCACACACGTGCACTTTTAGCATAATCATCAAACTAACCGAATGCTTTCTGCAAGTGTCGGTTAAATGACATTAGAGAGGTTATAATTTGTATACACACATACATTTACGTTAATGATTTTACAAGCAAAGCAGACTAAGATCATTTACAGCTTATTGACAGTGCCAAAAATCGTATATTAAACTATATGTTTTCTACGGCAAGAAAACACTAAACCGTTTTACACTATATTATCTGAATAGAGAATCTAAATTTAGGATAAATACAAAAAAGTAATAACGAGATATATGTATTTAGTTGTTTTTTCCAGAAAATAAAACGATTTATGTTGTATATTTAGGCGATACAAAATACAATTAATTAACCATAAGCTCTATTCCCAGGAGAATAAATCTGTAATCGATAACTTAAGTTTACATAATAGGTATTGCCTATTTAGTTTCAAGGAATATCGTATTTTTAATCGTTTTTATTACAAACTAACTTTGTATAGAGGTGTAGGATCAGTTAGCTGGTTTTACCAGCACATAAAGCTTGAAAAGCTGATTGTAACGGTATAGATAACTCATTTTTAGCAAAATTGTCAGTTAGTCGGTATTTGCAGTATGGGGACGATATATAGAGATGGGCGATACTGTAGAAAGTATCAATACAACGTACCGTTATAAATATATTGTTTTAAAATACTTAATATTAGAAAATATCGTTATGAAAAGTATCAATATTAAAAATTACAATATTTTATAGATACGATATATGTCAGAAACAAATTTCCTGAACAAAATACACAGATTTAATAGTTTATTCCATATGGTACCCCCATCTCTAGTCGTGAATTATGAACCATAATACACTACATTGTATTATGAACTATAATTCACGACAATTGATATATGGGTACCATATATACCTTTAGTTAGGAGGTAAAATATTGACTTATTATTAGGTGGTCAAATAATATATGTTTCCTAGAAAATGGATTGGAAGGCGTGGTTTTATCGAATGGCCCCCGCGATCGCCCGACGTGAATCCTTTAAACTATTTTCTGTGGGGTCACTTAAAAAACCTCGTTTATAAAACAAAGTCAGTCAATATTCAGGAATTAAAAGATAGGATAACCACAGAGATAAGAATTGAGCAGTCAAAATGTGTTGCAGTTTTACTGTAGCTGAGCTACAATCCCAATTTGAATCCCCAATACAATCCTGATTTAGTTGCGTATGCATTTATTTCCGAAATATAAAACGAGTTTAATAAATTTAGGTACCCGCTATGTTGGTAATTTAAAATTAGACTCCATATATATCATGTAATCATGTTAATAGTTGTAGGTTTAGTGAGATATCCCTTAGGGATTTTAAATATAATGTAGAGCAACCAACACCATCTATTAGAGGATTAGTCACGCCAAGTTCTACGAAATGCGTTTGGACTTAACAACGTTTGAAGATTTTATATTGTTTTTTCTTAATTAAATTTAAAAATTTTATTAAATGTTATTCAATTTTATACAAACATGACCTACTGTTTTTTCTTATCGATATTTTAATGTTTCCATTTTCGTTGACTGTGTTTATCAGTGGCGGATTTACGATTTATGGGGCCCTACGCTACATAACTTTAAGGGGCCCCTACCCCCATTTTATTAGATACAAAATAAAACAAATATTTTTATTTTAGAATAATTTATCGATAAATTAAAACAAAATCAAAACCACACAAAATAAAAAATATTAAGTAAATAGGAAAAATATATTTAGTTGAGACAAAACACATTGCATGGATCGTAATTAAATTGCTTAAAAGTAACTTCAGGTACATTTTACATAATAATATGTGTGTAAATGTATTCATAACACAGAAAATAAAATAAAAACATTTTAGTTAAACAAATAAATAAAAACTCCAAAATACAAAAACAAAAATAACCATTTTTCTGAGTAAGAGACTTCACAAGAATATAAAGTATTAAAGGTACAACAGATGAAAATCATAAAAGTAAATAACTAGGTAGTAAGGATATAAAATATGAACATAAAGGAAACAAACAAAACTTACAAAAACAAACTCATTTTTCTAATTTTAATATTGGCAAATTCCCTTATTGCATCATCGTAATTTAAGTTAACAGTAAAATCACTTTCAACTGAAAGTATTCCCAAAAAATGCAACCTTTTTTCTGACATAACAGTTCTATATTTATTTTTTATGATTGTTAATTTTGAAAACGAACGCTCCGCTTCGCAACTAGTTAGGGGTAACGTTGAAAATATCTTTAAGGCGGTGTATAAATTGGGAAATACATCTATCATTTTCTTACTATAGATTATGTTTAACATTGTTGAGCAATTCGTGTTTGTTTTAGGGTTAGATATTTTTAAATACTGTTTGAACTGCAAGGCTTCGCTAATGAGTTCTTCTTCAAGATCATTGTCGTAATATGCCAGGAGTTTTTTAAAGTTCTCCGCATCAATATCGTCTTTTGAGATATCCCCTATATCATATAGACATTTAAATTTAACTGTAATATTATCTTGATAGACAGAACTTCGGCGAAGTAAGTCGTTCATTAAAAAATCCAACAGCTTGTTGATAATCTCAACTCTAAATTTTACTTTTCCAATAAACATAGGCATCTGAGTTTCCGTATTAGCCAGCAAAATTTTTCTTTTGCGTTTACTAATTTATTATTGATACATTTTATTAATAAAAATTATTACTGTAATAATACGGTTTTTATTAGTTTACATTTTTTTTACAATTGGGAATTTAGAATATATTCTTGAAATGTAAGGAGGGCCCCTGCGGGGCCCTCAGGCTGCCCAGGGCCCTACGCTGCAGCGTACTCAGCGTACCGGTAAATCCGCCACTGGTGTTTATAACCATATTTATAACTCGCAATCTATTTCTTAAGAATATATTATATAACTATAAATAATGTTTTTAAATTTTATTATAACTGCCAGTAAAGTTGTTAAAAATACAAGTTTTTTAATATAACGTTCAAGTAAGCCTTTTTGTGATAATAAAACTAAATACACAATTTTGTAAACAGTTTTATAAATTAAAATATTTATAATGATGCCTCCTATTTTCATTTAAATAAACCTGTCCTCTATAACTAAAAAATTAGTTGTGATTGGTTGAAGAGTATTTGATTCAGTCCTACTAGGTCCTCAAAATGTTTTGCGCACCCAAAGAAATTTTTAAAGATAGCATCTCATGATGGAATCTTGAACATGCACCAGACTATAATCATGCCTTATTAATTCATGTAAAAACTCACATCCACCATAATAGTATATTACAGAACGTGTGCGGAAAGTGACATTTTTCACACAAGTGAGAAATATTGTAGCACGAGGCATAAGTAGAGTGCGACAATCACACGAGTGTGAAAAATCACTTTCGCACGAATAATGTACAGTATTTTTCCTATGATCACGTGATAATTTCACCAAATAATGTGTAATTAGCATTTGACATATTAATACACAAATTGTTACAATTAAAGTCGACATAATTGATTTCAAAAAGTAACAAAAACTAGTAACATTAGTAACAAAAATTCAAATAGTTATAGGTAGTTTATTACAATTATTAATTGTTTGGATAATTATAGAAATTGAAATTATTATTGTTGTTTTTTATATACTTATCATAAATACCTTTCAAGTTGGTTACATTTTCCGACTATTATCAGTGATGGATTAACGCATAGGCCCGGGCCTAGGGCGGCACGATTTGGGGGGCGGCAAAATTTTCAGAACGTTAAAATTTAAGAGCCGAAGAAATATACCAAAAATTTATTTTTAAATTGGCTCTGTTTTTTTTTTGAATTTATTAAAAATTTTCTATGGACTATAAAATATTTCATTTTTTTATTGACTTTTCAATTTGAGGGTGCATTATTAATATTTTGATGAAATCAATTATAGTCTAATTATCGAATAACGTTATTAAAAAGAAACAATCGAATTGATAAGCTTCTTCGCGAATTAGGTACTAAATGACTTCACTTTTGTATCTTTGATAAGATTACTCTTACATTACATATTGAAATCACTTATTGGTTTTTAACTTCCCGCTTTTTCTTTGAAAATCGAAGATTTAAAAAAAAATAGGGAAGTTATTGTTTTCACTTCGATTTTCAAAAATCTTGTTCTCATCGGATCTTCACATTTTGAGGTCCTAGTAAGATATTCTGAGTAGTTTCAGCGTTGTAAACAAAATTTTTGTCGTACGATATCTCAAGAACGAATCAACCGATTGAGACCCGTGACACGGTGTTCGAATGGGTTCACCAAGACTTAGATCTGATTGGTTTTTTGAGTCAATCGGTCGAGCGGTTTCAAAGATATTCAAAAAAGAAAAATTGAAAATTTTTTTTTTCCGTTTTCTTGAAATAACTTTGAAATTTCTGAACCAATCGATTTTAAGCTTCACATATATGTTTTTTTGTGCTCAAAAAACTGTGTCGAATGCCGCCAACCGGATCAAAATTGAACGACGCGTTTAAAAGATATCGCAATTTAAATCATATTTATTCCATATCAAATTTTTTTAAAAATGAAAATAAGTCGGAAAAAAAAAGAAAATTTAATTTTTATCTTAATCGAAAAAAAAATTTTTATTTTAATTAATTAATTATTTTAATTAGTTGAAAAGTATCCTAATGATTTGGAAGAAACATTAGGGAATTAATGTATTCATTTACAATGTCAGCTCAAAGATTCCCTAGCAAATACGGAATATGTACGCTCCGCACAAGAAATATACAATGTATTGCATTCTCGAAAACTTCGAGATGTTTATCCGAATGTAGACATTGCTCTGCGTATTTTTTGAGTATTCCCGCTACCAACTGTTCAGGAGAAAGATCTTTTTCCACCTTGAAAAGGGTTAAATCTTATTTACGCGCAAGTATGGGCCAAGAGAGACTTAATGCTTTGGCATTACTGTCTATTGAAGCTCAACTAGTTCAAGAAATTGATTACGATGACATAGTTGCTGATTTTGCTCGGGTAAAAGCCAGGAAGAAGAGATTTACAGATTGAGCAATACATTATAATTTGAAAAAAATGCTTATTATTATTTGTTATGCTAGCTAGAGTTTAATAAAAAAAATTTGTATTATTTAATAATTATATTTGAATAAAAAATAGAGCACTCTCTAATGCTTCTAGGGCGGCAATAAGCCTAATCCGCCACTGACTATTATAAGAGATGAATTGGATTAGTTGGTACATCGGACTTCTGACGAAGAGTACGCGGGTTCGATCCTCTACCGCGTCCTAAATAGATCGCTTTAAATTTAGATATTACATAGGTAAGTAAGTTATGAAATCAAACAATTTTATTTTGTAAAATCTACATT
>CAJUYI010001408.1:0-23375 GCA_910591695.1 Galerucella pusilla
AACATAGTTTTCCATATGTAGCCAACTTACGCGGACACACTGTATAGATTTTAAAATTTCATAGTGTAAAACTAGTATTTTTAATAAGAATTTTTTTCAACAAAATGGCTACCCATTTTGGAAGCCATATGGGTCTACCTATAAATTCCGTATCAGCCAAATTAACCCTATAGATATCTTTTCTCATGTTTAATTGTTTCATAAATTTTTTTTCTATATAAATCAGATATTTGTACAGGGTGAATCCTTAAGTTAAATTATTAAATTGTATTTATTGAGCTGGACAGATATCCTCATGCTTAAATTTTTTTTGTCACATTTTTTTCTTATACCAGCATAATTTTTATAGTACAGTTCCTGGGAAAAACAGTTTTTTGGAGCACAGTTTCCTTGCACATAAAACAGTTCTGGAGATACAGTTCCTGGGAATAACATTTCGTGGAAAGTCTGACTGTTTCTGGGGCACAAGTTCCTGTTTGACAAACAGTTCCTGTTAAGCTGAAAAGTTTCCTAAATACCGTTCCTGCAGTAAATCCGTAGTACCTACATCGACAACTACATCATCTTCATCTTCGAACAACTGTATTATTGTGCTAAGTATTTTTTGTTGTTTTATAACCCTTTTTTTCAAATAATGTAAATTTCAATACTGTAATAAAATTAAATACATTTTTTTTACTCCATTAGTTTTATTTTTTATACAGAAACCTTAAGTTCTTTTTTTGAAACAGATTAAAAGTTAGCTGACCATTAAATTCGATTTTCTTCCTAATTTTCTTTTAGGAAAGAAAATTAATGGCGCCCTAAAATTACTTTTTCTATTTTTTTACTAGTTTTGCTTGAGTGAATTATTTTCTTTATATTAATAATTAAGGTAACAAGGCCCTGCGAACTGGCTAAGGTTACCTCCAAATTTATTGGTTAGTTAGGCAAGAACATGCATTATTCACTTTCAATCATAATTTTATCTGCGAAATTGAGCAACTTCTGCAAGCAAATTTATCCGAAGTTCTGAAAGGTAAGCGGATGAATGCATTCGATATTGCCTACGTTTATGACAGATAACGACGATGTTACCTCACCCCTCACAGAAGCCCCATAACTTCAGATAGATTTGCCAAACTATACAATGGTTTTTATAACAGTTGGTTCAAATGTATTCCAAGGCTTTTTTATTTTGTCGTTGGAAAGCATCATGTTGAAATTTACTGTCCAAAACAATATCTGTCTCTTCATAATGTTCAGAATTTACCCCGGTGATAGTTCCAGCTAAAAACAAGAACCAAAAACGTTTTCCTTTTTTCAATTATCATTATTTGAAGACTGAAAAGTGTTAGTGAAAATAAGCATATTCAGTTATATTGCCACCTGACTGGCAGATCTTCAGAGGCTTCCGGTAACGAAGGAACTATATTTTTAGGTAGCTTTAGAGTGTACCTACTTATTTTCAAAGTGGTATGGTGATGCCTGGAAAAGCTTAATGAGCTAGATCAGAACAACATCGTCAATTTACTGTGGTTATAAGACACATTAGAATAGAAATGAGGATGAGCTAACAAAGAGAAGAAACACCAATTTGAGAAAGAATTGATGAGCTGGGGTAGTACTGCTCTAAAAGTTTCCACAGGTCTCTCAGCATTGTTGTCAAAATTGATTGCTTACACTGAAGCCTAATGATACCATACATTGAAGGAACTACAATATTCTTAGAACTGAGTAAAAAAGAGAGCACAATATTTCTGCCTTAGTCGATGTTTACGAATACGAACAATATTTTAAAGCTACACTCCGAAAATTCGCAATAAAATTTACGTTACATTTTGGTAAACTAAGGTAAATGGCCCAAATATCGGCCATGTCCCTATTATCGGACACTTTTTTGGTTTTTTATTAATAATAACTTAAGGGGAATCTATCGGCAGCGATTTGACAAAATATCGAAGTATTTTTGGCAAAGAATTTTGAGGTAATGGATGTATTGAAAATTAAGAAAAAAATATATTATGTAGATTAATGTTGAACTTAGAGTTCTTATCGAATAAAAACTTTGAAATGCTAACCAAATTTTGTTGAAAAAAATACGAATCATGAGGTAATTACACATATTAAGCAAAGTTTGAGCCCTTGTAAAGAATTAAATATGGATTAAATGGAAGAACTAATTGATAAGAAGTCTAATTTGAAGCTTTATCAATACTATATAAAATTCTCAGAATCCTCAAATTACTTATGACCGTACAATTCCTTATTGAAATTCGGTTGCTACCACTAAAATTACGGATAAAAATCCATCTCTCGCTTTTCTATCCTTCTATGACTGACATTGTCTCTCTGCTTCGGTAGTCGCGTGCCGTTCCATTGTTGATACAACGCTCGCCGGTCTCGGCGGTCTCCCAGTTCAGTACTGACGAAGCTTATAGAGTAGTAGGTGAACCAAAATCCGCTTGGACCGCTTGGCTACCTACATGTTGCGGAGCTTTCATATTTCTAATAAAATTTTCTTCATGTGAACTTAAACGTGAGGACGTAGGGAAATAAAAAAATATACAAAGCATAATTGTGCAAGGTCGAATTTGGTAGATGCCCCTTGAGTATATATTATATTTGAGACGAAAAATTAATAACTTAAGTATATATCTTTGGGACGAAAAATATATTCTTCTGAAAAATTGCACACTTTGCCACATTGTTGACACAACCTACTCCTTCTACGAACTTCTATAATTATCAGTAAGCTGGAAAATAGTCGAGTGGTAACAACATTAGCCAAAGGCGTCATTTCGCTAGCGAAGAAGGTAAGACAATGCTATTCAGTAATCTTACATTTTTTATGTTTATCAAAAAATATCTTTATGGGCTTCATTTTTCTAGTATAATATTGTATATCAACTATTCCACAATGGTTTTTTTTGTTAATTATCGTTGTTTTTTCCTATAAGATGGTGGCCGATATGTGGGACATATTAAATTGGGTTATGTACCAGCTATCGGACAGGTGTCCGATAAAAAGTTTCTAAGATATTTCAGAATACAATAATTCTTGATAAACCAATGATTTTTCCGACCAGTTATGCATAGCATATTTCATTAAATAAAAGAGTTAATTGAATATTATATTTATGGGAGCACATTAATAAACTGCTATACCGATATAGCGTACATCAAATTACCGATATTTGGTACATAAACTGACTGATAGTTGAGATAGTTAATAGTAAAGTTTGAATGAAAAAAAAAATATCAACGGACTTTTATAATTATGTTATAAAATGTTAACTATTATGTAGAGTATAAGCTTTATGTAGAAAATTATTTTACTGAAGCTTTTTTTCATTCAAGTCTCCTATTAATTATTTTATTACATGTCCGATAGCTAGGATCATGCTCCATTTTTAAGTCTATTTATCGGCCGTCATTGGTATAAGAGCTTTTTAAGAAGACCCAAAAGGGTTCCACAGAGCCTGACTGGACACCGATCTAAAGTGACAGAAGGAAAAATACGCCAATGGTTCGATGAGGTAAATAATTATTTAAAAGAAAATCAAAACAATGTAACCAAACCAAATAGTTTATATCTGCGACGAAACGGACGTGTGTCTCGAAGGAGAAAAAGTTCTAACTTAAAAGGGTGATAAAACTGTATACAGCATGTCAAATAATAACGGAAAAGAGGCAATTACTGTACTTTTTATGTGCAATTATTATAATATATTCTTTCAATAGAATTCCAAAGGAGGTCAATAATAATTTTCCAAAATCGTGGGGATTGGCAAGTCAGATAATGGCTGGATGACAGAATGCTCATTTTTTGAATATATATCAAACATTTTTATTGTAGTTTAGAATTGATGTTTTGTTTCTTGTCTTATTGTTTTTCAAATCAATTGAAATTTATGTTTTTGTTTTATTAATCCCACATATGCCGATAATAGGGACATATCCTGTCCGATAAGTAGAGCTTCACTCTGTCCGATGACTGGGACCAATGTACCTTTTTTAATAAATTATCAATTATTATAGAACTATATTCATTATTATCAAACGAGATAATATATTATGATAGGCAAGGGAATATAGGAACCTGCAATGCAATCTGTGTCAGTGATTTTCCAGAGCATATATTTTTTCTAAACGCTTAAAGTTCGACTTTGCTCTTAAGCGTCTGATAGTTGGGCCATTTACCTTATCAAAAATTTCATCTCAATGAAACGATAGTTTTGTTGGGCCAATTCCCAGGGAATGGAGTTAATTTGCGTTGCAAATTATTGTTGTTGAGTTACTGTATGTATATTGTTCATTAGAGTCGCTATGATTTGATTTACAACTAATAGATTGCATAGTTAATTGTTAATTTAAACACTATTGACGACATATTTATAATCAGTTACAATATTTTTCAATTTTTTTGCTTGAAGTATATACTCCACAATTATGCTCTATAACAGATGTTTTTTCAAGTTAAGGTCCAATTAACAGTGAATTATATCAATTAACTTGAGACAACCAGCGACAACATTAAGAAAATTATTGGCTATAAAATCAAGAACTTATTATTCAATAAACCATTCATAATGTGCTAAAAGATTAATAAATCTCATTTAAATTATAAAATAAGTACAGTAGCTAATTAAATAGGGTGTGTATGATTATCAATTATACTCAATTTTTGTAACGTACTATAGATCAAAACGTTCTAAACTCAGCATAAATACGGAAATTTATGAAATTAGTATGTTAACTTTAGCATGAAATATTTCAGAAAGTATTACCACTCAATATCCACAGTATTAAGGACGGTTGTGTGAAATTTAAATATATTAGTTAATAAAGAACCGCAAACAAACTTTCATTTAAAAAATAAGAGCAAATAACAAGGAAACATAAATTTTTGCTGGAATTTTCCGAGGGTCAGAATGAACTCTCATGTTTAGTGGTTAACTAGCGACAAAGTTTCAGACCGCTCCTCTTGCTGCACCTAAACTGCATTTTTTAAAGACAGTTAGTTGTTTTGGTAATGGAGCAGTTTCCTGTTGGAATGGAGACATGAAACGTGGACGGATTAATCTTAGCGATGATCCAAGAACAGGTCCATCAACAGCAGTAGCCAGCTGTTAGTAGCTGATCCAAGAATATCGACATGTCACATATCGAAAAATTGGAACATCATTGGGTATTTCGAAAAGATTACATAATAAGAACTATTTGTAAAAAAATAGTTACATACTTACGCATTGGAAAACAGACTTATAGCCAGAAGCTAATTATAGCAGAAGTCAGTGCCCTCCGTGTTGATTCCTCTTTAATTTACTGGGTGAATAAATATTTGTCTGGTAGAATTCAATATGTCATTTTTAAACCGAATATTCCAGAAGAAAACTGGAAATTAAGAATTCCTAAATGTTTGCAACTTTCACCACAGATACGTTACAAACCTGAAGATAAAGTTAGCCACTTTCTGATTATATGTTTTTTGAAATAATAGCCTGTTACAAAAAAGCAATTAGAATAAGAAGTTTGAAGAACTGTTTTGTTTGTTTTTGTTTACAGTTTATACAAAGTATGACGTTTCAGTATAATAAGAAAATTAAGGCATTGTGTTAATATTTCTTAGTTAAGTTCAGTTGGTTTTTCTCCACAATTTTTCAAGTGAATATAAAATAAATCTTGTTTTGTATCATACCGCACGAATACAACAGCTACACCGCCTCGTAAAAAGTTTGTAACTGTGCCTGCAATAAAAGTTAAACGAAAATTATGGTTTAAGGCTGCTAGAAGGAAATATAAACAGATTACAACTAGTTACTATTGCTCTGTGAAAAGCATTTTTATGTAAGTAATTATATATGTGTGAATATTTGCCTGTACGGACCCAGTCATTATATTATTAATTTACGAAAAATATCTAACACTGACAAAAATAGAAGCTAACTGTTTGGCAAGTTTATCTGAAGCTACGGGGCATCGGTAAGAGGCGAGGAAACATGGCGCATATTTGTCATAAACGTACAAATGGCGTACGGTACCTATTTTAACAAGTAAAACTGAAAATACAAAGGTCATTGACAATACCAAGGCCACTGGATGAATCAATATCAGCCAATTGAGGAAGTGAGAGGAAATAACACACGCACGCGCCCTGCCAATAAGAAGTCAGGTCTTTCTATAAAAATCACCAATTATGTAATTCGGAGGGTGTGGTAATTATGGTTTTCGTTCAACGCTTCCAGATCTTGAAGAAGCCCATAACAAATTTGGAAAAGTACTCATCTTTTAATATTCATGAATTGAAAAAGTAATGTTAGGTAATAGAAAAAATTCAAGGAAACAAGCACATTGAGGAATTAACGTTTGATCTTATAGTTAATATTGTTAATAATGAAAAGTCCTTGTTCTGATTATTATCACTACATACTTAGCACTTAAGCTTTTTCATAGTTAAACGTGGCAATATCAAGTATTTTCGCCTGCATTCCTTTCACGGATTTAGATAAACTTGCTAAAGTATACGTTAACGAAAACTAATAGTGGTTAAAGTAAAATTCATCAAATAATGTAATAGCCATAAAAAAATATAGATCAGAAGTAAATTTAAACAACTCCAAAGTCATTCACTATAAAAGCAATATAACATAAGCTAGCCCATACTTTATCACGATTTTAAAAAAGGGGGTGACATAATTGTGGTTCGATGTCAACCCTTATGCAGCTAACTTCTCTTTTAAGGTATGTACGTCACAGCATCAATGGCGAACTATTCGAATCATCTAAAAGTTGAATTTTCAAATAGACATAAAACCTTGTGAGATGAAAACATTGGAAACAATTGATTTCCCATTTTAATTTTATCCACCACTAATAATCAACATTGAGAAAACATTTGTTAAGCTTAATACTTCATTGGTTGATTTATTGCTCCGCCGGATTTATGAATTAACTATAGGAAATTTCTTATTCATAAATGCAAATCTCTACATTGAACAAATTTGTTATTAATACCTCTTTTTATATAATATAACATGAGTATTTTATGAATAATTACTCAAAAAATGTTTGGTCTAGAAGTTAAAAACGATTTGAGGCGTGGAAACTGTCAATTTTAATTGCAGTTTATTGACCAGAAGAATTTAAACCAAAAGTAGAATAATTCAAGACCAGAAAAACAGTGTTAATAATTAACACTTGCAATTAATACGCATTTATAATACACTCCATACATCAATAGACATGAAGTCGCTAGTAAATTGGCATATTTTTATTGGTCTAGAATCCATGTGAAAGATAATTAGAGTTAGTATTAGTTGTTTTTTCACTGTGGTAATGTCTCAGCTCTGGAAATAAGAACAACATTTTCCAGCTACATATTTTACAATCCTTCAAAGGGCAACATATACAATATACATTTATGTTTAGAATAATAGGAGCGATGTAACAATGACACAAATAATAAACATAGAAATCATATACCGAATACATACAAAAAAAGGGAAAATCATAGCAAAACAGAACAACAACAGGCTATTTATATCATGAAGTTCAGGCACGTAGAGTTCAATCTACACGTTAGTACGAAAACCTTATCGTTAGAGCCCGGATACCACGTACTACCGTCCAAGTTTGTAGACAAAGATACAGGAAATCATCTGCATTGGCTCAAAATTAAATTGAGCTCCTCGTTTATCCAATGCAGCATCTTTTTCATCTAAAGTTATCCCATCTGTTTTCTGAGTGGACTTAGCTAAATTTTACGTGGTGCAGTTAAATTATTTTGGAATAATTTTTCACTTACGAAAGTATTACTTAGAAGAAAAAACGGTGCAGTTGGCCCTTAATTTCCTAACTTCAACTTAACTTTTACCGATGTCGTGATAAAACAAATTTTCTAGTCTATCAACAACTATTGTTAGTGAATAAAACAAATTAAAATTTGTCTGATTTTAAATTCACGATTCGGCCTTTATCTCCGTCATTCAATCTTTTGGTGTAAATTCGCATTTGTTTTTTCTTGAATTGGAAGTATTACATAAGAAAATCTTTTGTAAATTGATGAAATAATAAATTTTTTCCTTCGTTTTGTGATTTCTTTGGGCACGAAGAAGAACTTTATTACTATATCTTGTTTGACATTTTGGTTTGCGGTAAACGGTTATAGTTCACTGGTTAATCTCTGACAATGGATGCATAAATTCTTATTGTTACTTTCACAAAAATGTTATCATTTCGTAAAACCGAGCGGTTGGTTATACGGCCTTAAAAATGCAATTTGTAGTTAAGCGGGACGTATACAGTGGTGTGTCGTATTCTAGCTTCTAATGGGATCCTGAGGATTTTTTGACGACCCTTCATTTATAAGGCATTTATAATAATAATAATATAACAATACACCATAAGTTGACTATGTCCCATACTTCTGGTATAAAAAGTTTGACAGTCTACATAAAGCAATGACAACATCCTTGTCACATATTCTGCAATATCCGGATGGTACACTACCATTTTTGACACTGGGTTTGCTTCCCAAAACGAATCAAACTCACGATCCTACGTAGTATAGACCCATACAATGCCATTCAAATATAATATATGAAATATTAACGTATTTACAGGAAAATGGACCAAAACAACATAAAGTCCGAAGAACAGAAAGGATGCAGACGAGATCAGGGCCGCGGAGAAAAACTCATCATCGATACAGTAATACCGTTGATTGATAAGTACTAATCCAAACTTATCAATCAACAATAATACTAAAACCGGCGCAAAAAAAAACAGCGTAGCATCTACACCGCTTTCGTAAATTACAGGAAAGAATTTGATAGCATTCCACATTACTGGCTTCTTGAAGTTTTTCAAATATTTAAAGTACACCCCACTTTTGTTACTTTTCTTGAATCGTCGATGAAGCACTGGCGATTGAACCTTCATATATAAAATAAACGGTCAATACCTTGAAACGGATGAAATTTAAATTCGTATGAAGATCTTCCAGGATGACTCCCTTGGTCCACTTTGGTTTTGTTTGGCAATTAATCCACTTTCCAACCTACTCAACAATATATACGGATTACAACTTTAAAATCAAAGCCAACAGGAACTCTAGCTGCACTATTTCTCGCCTTTTATTTAATTATGGCATAAAATAATAATGCAATATACGCATAAAGTAAGCGTCAAATTCAACAATTACTAAATATCACTGAATAATTCTCCAGTTATATACAAGTAGGATTTGGATTAGACAAGTGCAAAACCTAAGTATCGAGAAGGGTCAAGAAGATAATGGAGATGTGTTACTACCTAATGGGAGATTATAAATGCCATGTCATGCCACCTACATATGTCTAGGATTTCAGCAAGCTAATTCACTAGACCAAAAGAAAGTAAGTAAAAACCGAAATAAGAGGCCAGTTAACTCAAAGGGTAACTACTTTATTGAATCGCACGGAGAACTTTAACGGACAGTAAATTTACATCACAAAAAAGAAATATCCAAACTCCAAAAATTCTTCATTGGCAAGGCATCTAAAATGCATGAGCTGGCCGGGAAAACAGATAAAAGTATTTCCCCTTTGATCTTGTTAACTCCGATGAAAAACTTGAAATTATTACCTACAAACTCTGACACACTGGCGGAGTGGGCCAAAGAAGCGCTTCATAGTCGACATCATCACGACAATCAACCATATCTCGACAAGAAAGCATCACATACCCTGTCTCTCTGATGGAACATTGTTTCCAGGAACATTTGAAACCAAGTGATGAATATCAACAATTACAAGAGATCCACACATTGTTTCGGAAAAGTGCAGAAGGTGTCAACAGCCATCAAAGACAATACAACACATCACGTCGGGATGTTCAGCAATAGATAACATTGGTTACCTACGCAGGCACAATCAACTTCACATCATCCATCTGAAGTTGCCAACAAATTTTGAATAACCGGCCTGATGTAGTTGTGGATAAAAAAGCTAACTTGGTTCTTCTAGTTGATGTAACTGTACCCAATAATAACAATATTTTAGACGAATACAACGAGAAAATTGCAACACACACACCGATCTTGTAATTGAGGTACGACACATGTGGCATGTAGAAAAAGTAGAGGTGGTGCAGGTCATCGTTCCATCTACTGGATTAATATCCAAACCTCTACAAAACTAAGATCTTCCAAAAATATAAACATGCAGAAGGCTTTTTAAAGATGTAACTGCTAAGTCTAGTCCCATTTGCGTTTTTCAGACGCTCGGGATAGGAGAACATTAACAGCAAGGGCTGAGCAAGTGTACTCTCAAGATAATTATATGAATGAAATTTGATCCTAGGTAGATAGGAATTTCGCAAATGAATGAACTACTCTGGAAATTGAATAGTATCGTTTTATAGCAAAGGCGTACGATAGAATTTTGAGGAGTTCATTCATTCGTAAAACTACTCATTTCATAAAGTTGTAGAATACAACTTTCGAGAGGGATCCATCGATTTTTTATAATTGCAGGATGCAATGTTTAAAAGGTTTTAATTCATGTGTAGGTACAATTTTTATGTTTTACTGGTGTTCAAAGGTCAATATGTGTTTCCACTTCTGTCGGCAGACCACATGGATGCCCATTTTTTAATGCCAAAGGAATTATCAATATGGTCTTGAAGGTTTGACTTGGTTTTTGAGTTTACAGAGTGAAAAACTTAGTATCTATGCTACCTAAATTCAAAGTCAGGGACTTGCATTGCCTTACATTGAAGTTTATCCAAACTCAATTGCAGGAGCTCAAGCACAAGCTCGTCTACCTTTCCAACCCTTTTCTTTGATTTGTACATGCTGGCATATGCCCAATCAAAGAAAACATTCGGCAAGGGAGATGAAAACGTGTTTGTCGATTCTGCCATCGATTTTGAACAAATTTCACAGCTGCTTCTGCTGCTGAATAATATAGGCTTCTTCCCACTTCCCATTCGCAATGATTCTATAATTATTTTGTACAAATCTATTCAATTGCATTTATTGTGTTTTTTTTTTTCAGAAAACCTGTTTGATTCTTCCTTGTTCGGAAGACATTCTATCAATTCTTTCATAACAAGCTTGTTATTCTGTTTCCCCGTTTTAGTTCATAATATTGAAAGTATGAAGCAAAATATTGTTTTGTTTTCATTTTACTTTTAAGTTAACACAGTGGTCTAATGAATCCAAGAGATTAGAAGTCTGAGAAACTATGTATAATCCAGCATCCAATTAAGTTCATTGTGGTAGATATAGATTTTCATCTTTAAATAATGTTAATTATTTGGTGAACAGCATAATTAGTAGCTATTATACTGTCGTCATAAAATATCATTAGAAGAACTTCTTTTTCGGAACTGTCTCATTACCATTATACCAAAGGTATGTGACAGTCACTTAAGAATTTAGAATTATGATCCTATTAACTATATTTTATATTAAAACCTCAACATACCACAAAAGGTTCTGTTAGCTTTGCGAACACTTTTCCATAATCAAGATTTATTTCATATCTAGCTAGACATTATTGTCGAATGGCACAGGGACTTTGATTTCACTAGATTTACGACCTATTCTTCTGTTCACTTCGCAGTCACTATTTGTAAAAGTCTTAAAAGCGTAGTTACACCAAGAAAACTAATGAATTATCCTTTTCCACCGTTACAATAAAAATATGACATTCTTTGTTGACTTTGAAGTGATGTTATTCAAACCGATATGCATATATCCTCTTAGAATTTTTGAGAAAACTTTACCGGGAAATGGGCTTGGTTCATCTTTAAGCGGAGATTTCCTCGGTTCAATTCCAGTTTCCGACTGACTCCTCAATTTAAAAAATTCAATATGATGCAGCAGCTATCATGTTTGGACAAAATTCCAAACTACACAGATATTACAGCAATAGTACTTTGTTTTTCTCAATCACATATTACTTCAAGCGTCCTATTGACCTTAGTTCAGCCATTTGTGTTAAACATTTTAGTGTATTTAGTGTACGAATGAATATAGGTAACGGTAAACATATTTAACTAACGGTTGTATCCTTATTCCTTCTTAGCCTCACGGCAGTAAAAGTAGGTATTCCTTTCACGTAATTATCTGCACATCCTTCCAATCTACAACAATTATCTCTCCGTTCCCAAGTATTATTAAATGAACGAATCTAATGTAGTAAAACTCGGAATAGCCTGCAGAAGCTTAAGACAATCGGACACGAAATCTGTTAAATATGGGTCATCCGTATTCCAGTTTGACTATCTATTCACCAATATTATATATACAGATTTTATCTAACTACACCTGCTTCATCTTTGGCATATAGTTTTTGTTATGGGATTGGCATTAATACAGTGTTGTGAGAAACTATCGTACTATAGGCATTATCTTGTAGGGCTGAAGCGAAGGATAGCCATTCTAATAAGTCTCTAAATACGTCTACTTTCCAAGCGGATGTGACCATTGCGGAATTAGAAGACAGGAAAGGACATTCCGTTCAGTTGCCATCTTCACCGATAGTCAAGCGGCACTGAAGGCACTTGATTTCATAAAGGTCATGAGATGCAGTATCGGATTGCGTAAGTGCCTTAAACGCACTTGGAGTCCATTGCAAGATCACGATAGCTTGAGTACCAAGGCACGAGGGTCATAAGGGCGACGAATTATCGGGTGAAATGGACAAACAAGGCTTATCGATGCATTCATTGGACCGGAACCCTTCTGCGGCGTCACAAAGTCGACAAGAAAGTGGGTAGCACAGAAATCTCTAGAATGGTGGGTAATCTCACCAGGATTGAGACAGGTGGAACAGTTTATTAGATGACAACTTCTACGGAAGATCTAATAAGTAAAAAAAGGAAAACTGTCGAAGCCGCATACTTTTATATCATCTGAATCGTTACTACTTTAGAATTAACGTGGACATACGTCACCACAATGAAGGAAACAAAAATAAACTGAATGAGAAGTATTATGCTCTTGCAATTAATCAAATTCCATAGTGTTTTATAATAGCTAGTTTAGAAATAAATTAATTTCAGGTACAGATACAGAGATCGAGTAAATTGAAAATTTAGATTTCAATTTACGGTGGAAAATGACCTCATTGAATTACGTTTTTTGTAAGACACCTGGTAAACAAATTCCTTTTACATAGAAGTCGTGATATTGCCACTGTTGCTTAAGCATAATTTGAATTGTGGTTTTGTTACTTTATTCTTATAGGTACCTCCTTCAAATATCATGTAAGATGCAAGTACTTTCGGAATCCAATCTATTCGTTTTTAAATGTCATATTGATAAATAATGAATGAGAAAATAACAATAATTGTAATGACAGGTTTATACAATTTTTTCCTTTGTTATTTAACGTCGGCCAATTTTTGCGACTGAGTCTACCACCGGTGCGTGGAGCAATGGACCACACTACCCTTACCAGAAATTTTGATGAACCCACTAGTGTTTCAACTAGTGGTAGGGTTATATGCTACTCACCCTGCAGGAATGTACCTCTGGTAGTAGGAGAATGGATACTCAAGATGCTCTCTAGTAAAGCAGTAAGTATCAATGTAGAAGACATCACAGTAAGAGGGCTGGTCATGAGGGGATGTCCACAAGGAGGAGTCTTATCACCCCTACTTTAGAACATAGTCCTAAACACCCTGATTAATCACCTCAAAAATGGATTCTACACAATTGCATACGCAGATGACATAGTTATCTTGCAGACTGGCAAATTTGTGAACACACTGTGCGATAGAGCGCAGGATGGGCTTAAATTAATTGAAAAATGGTGTAAGGACACTCACTGTCGATCAATCCGAGGAAGACTGAGATGGCCCTTTTCACCAGGAAAAGAAGTTTATCGGGTTTGAAACCTCCCGAAATCTTCAAAAGCAAACTAAACTTTTCGGAAGAGGTGAATTACCTTGGTATTACCCTCGACAGGAAACTAACATGGAACTCTCATCTACACAGCAGAGCAAAAAGAGCATATGTGGCTTATGAGCAGTGTCGGAGGACAGTGGGACACACATGTGGTCTGTCACCCCGTGTGGTCACCTGGGTCTACACTGCAATAATAAGAACCATGTTAACGTATGGAGCAATTGCATGGGGACCGAAGGTTCTACAAACAACGGCCATCCAAAAATTAAATCAAATACAGCGAATGGCTTGTTTAAACATCACAGGAGCCATAAGAACAACACCAACCGCAGCAATGGAACCAATTACTGGTCTGACCCCTCTGGACCTGCACGTCAAGGAGGTTGCGTTAATGACCATGGTACGATTGCGCACGGCTGGTGTAAACATCGAAGTAGGAGTGGGCCAATTGAGTTTTATGGCAGGAAGCGCTCACTGCGCTACCTCTGCTGCAGGCAGCTAACGATGCAATTGAACCCAGGTTTTTGTTTAACAAACCCTACAAAATTCAAATAAAACAGAGCACAGAGCCAGATGCTGCAAATGCAATTCGCATATATACAGATGGTTCAAAAATGAAATAAGGCTCAGGATATGGAGTTTACTCGAGAACACTAAGCCTAAAGATTAAGTGGGGAATGAAAAACAATACCTGCGTGGTTCAAACAGAACTGGCTGGTATCTCAATTGCCACAAAAGAACTAACCAAAAGAGGAATTTCTGGCAAAAATATAATAATCTGCACTGATAGTAGACAAGCCCTATTAGCCTTGAACAGACAACGTGTTATATCGATGCTAGTACTAAAGTGCCACCAAGATTTAGCTGACGCCTCGGCAGATAACAATATTATCCTGAGGTGGGTTGAAGGGCACGACAGGAGTAAAGGAAATCGCATTGCTGATTCTTTAGCCAGGTAAGCCGCTGGACTACAAATTCTAGGACCCAGTGACACCTACGGCCTAACGACTTCGAAAATTGCGGAACTAGCCAAACGTTACACCCATGCTCAATCCCTTAAGAGATGGGATGGAATCAAAGGATGCAGTCTTGCCAGGATCACCCTGGGCGACCCTGGAAAGCTGGCGCCGAAGAAATATTTGGCGATGACCAGGAAAAACCTACGTTTAACAGTAGAATTTCTGACTCGCCACTGTCAACTGAGGAAACACCACTAAACTATGGGGCTAGTGAACACACCTCTATACAGGATGTGTGAACAGGAAGATGAAACTGTCGGGCATGTCTTATGCGAGTGTCCGGAGCTATCGTCAATAAGAGAGTGTGTGTTCGGTGGGTCCTGGCCTACACCTGCCGATATAAAGGAGATTTTTCTTAGTGACCTGTCCACCTTCCTGGGGAGGACAGGATGGACGATGACCTAGGAGGACAACTCCACGGGAGGATGTACATTGGGTCACATGAGGCCTAAGTGCTGTGAGCCTACACTCACCCTCCATACTTCACAGATACAGATACCCCAATGATCAATGGAAAAGGAACCAGATCTGTATAATAGGAGCGTGAATATCGTTTGATGCTTACCGGAAACCGACAACCAGTGAAGCACGTTCGTTTGTGCTCAGATCTTTCGCCTAATCGCTCCTACGAATCCGCACCTTTAGGTATACAGTCGTGTGCAAACAAAATTGAATTAACAACTATAAAATAAACTTTATACAAATTATATTTCCATGTACGTAAACTACGATTTACTGTGTGTTTGTGTATTGAATATAACTGTTACCGATAATGTAGCACTGTGTGATGACCTAGTTAAATAAAAATCAATAATGTTAGCTAATATGACCGCACTGACCGAGATCTTATATCGATTATGTATGCAAAATACTATCAGCAATATCATTTGTTAAATTTTAAAACAAAAATTTGATTTAGTCTTGTATCTGTCGATAAGGGTCAACGAATCTGAAATGGTAAGGGTGATTTTTATTAATAATCATAATATGTAACGACATAATTTTTGATAATTTGATATTGTTTACTTCTACTTTCGACCCGGGTGGGAAGGGCGTACTTTCGGCATGATAATGTCAATGGTGGGTCATAAGCTTTGTTGCGTAAATCGGAATCATTCATGGATGACATTTATACACAGGAAGCTAACGTTAAGAAGTGTATGTCAGTGGGATTCGTTTATTTCTGTAATGAAATAGGTATATCATTCATTAGAGCATTTAAAAGCTCTTGAAACACTGATCACTACGAAATAAAAATTGTGCACTAACTAACAGAAGATTAACCAGATAGAAGGTAGGAATATAGCAAAACTAAAACAAATAACTATGATTAGGTATTTCTATATTCAACGGATAACGTACTACGATCATTAGAAAAAGGTAAAGTTGGGTCAATTCTATTGGATTATTCCAAAGCCTCTTCTTTGCACTGAACTCAAACAACATGGATTTGACGAGATTTCTTGATGTTTTTGAAATGTTATTTACCAAAACGTTATTAGTCACTTTTAACTGGTCATAAGTTTTTACACGTATCCGTATCCGTATTGGAGTTACGTTGACGTAAAGAAATTGTCAAGAAAGCCTTTTTAGCAGAAAACGTATCGCTTCGTTCTGTTTCTAATTGTATAACCTCAAAGTTTTTTTTATTTTTCCTTTTTATAATATTTCTGTAAAATGTAAAATGGGGGCGATATTAAATAATCCATTGCTGCTATACGAGGAAGATGATGTAATATAGCACAAATAGCACGGAATACTGACTTTGGTCGGGATACGGATACGTTTAAGTATACGGAGTAGGGTACGTAACAATACGTTCAACGCATCGTATCGGCTGAGACGTAACGGGTCTACACATGCGCAGTTTGTTACGTATACGGATACGTGAGAAATTCAAGACAAGCTAAAGTCTCTATTAAAAAGTAACTATTGACAATATTCTTTAAATCAGTCACTTCAGCGGTATGGTCGACGTAATTCTTTTATTGCAGCTACCCAATCGTATATCCCCTTCAAGTTATGTTGCGGAGTTAAACTCTGAAAGGTATTGATATTATTTTTGTCTACTTACCAAACATAATTCTCTATTTTATTGATAATATATAATTGATAAAAGGGCTTCCGGTTTAAACGGGATACCAGACGTGAACTGAGCCCTTTTTGTATCCCATTCAATTTTTCATGGAAAACGAATCACTTTCATCACCATTATTTAAATTTTCGTCGTTGTTACACACAATATTTTGGACCAAACTCGATATTTCCTAAGGACGCCACATTGTGAATATTTAATTTTTAACTGAAACTATAATTGCTAATAAATTATACGTATACTTTTCCTCAGAAAAACACGCACTTTCTTGATTATTTTAAATGAGACTAGATACAAGGTAGTGTTAATTGTCTGGTACTATGTTTAAGATGTTTTTAAATATTAAAAGGATAATGTTGTTTAAAGTTTGTTCTATACATTACGTATCTTAAAAAGTATGATAGCGCTCCATAATTACGGGTTAAAACTAATCGATAGACAGTCAATCCATTTATTTGATAATTGAAAATTATTAGGAACATTTTAACCATTATTAGTTGAAATTATAATATTAAATGAATTTATCGTCAAATGAACATTATAAATCAAAATATTGACTGGAGTATAACAGTATTTATCCACAATAGGCCAAGGTGGTGCCGGCAAAGGGACGGCTCCTTTGAAAAAGAAAATCGAATCGTATCGCATTACTATCAAACAAAAAGTCGGCAACTTCAAGTTCGCACAATATCCCTTACGTTAAGTATACCTCAAGGTACTGTTCTCGGGCCTTTTCTTTTCCTAATTTATATTCCTAATCTTCCCTGGTATCTTACTTTTCTTTCTGAATTTCGCTAAAACAAAGCTTTGACTTAAGCCATATTCCGGCTCCTGATATGCCCAATGGTAAGGGAGCTAGAACGCAGTTTTATCTCACAAATCCAAGTTAGTTTGATTTGTTGTCCCATGATAGACACTTACTGAAGCAGATTAATAAAATAAGCGAATATAATAAAATAATTGTAATATTTCCTTTCCCTCGTAGGTATATTATATTGAATGACAAAGTATAATGAATATACTTTTTTAAACAAACTATTATTGTTATTATTTAAAATAATTATTCTTGTATTATACTTTTTTTAAAATGAATATACAGCAGTTAAAAATGTGTATCACGTTTACTGATGGACTTCCTCTTCCTAAAGATCGGATTTATTCTCGACTATCTTGTGACAAGAGCAGTCCTTCAACGGCAAAGAGCCATAAACGTCATTGAATCCATTGAAAAACTAGAGTGGTCTGTGGCAGAATGCGATTCAAACTGTTAATTACGGTTATTTTACGATCTGCCTTGGTTTTAATCACCGCACACTAGATTCCAGCAAAAAAGTAGCGTACATAACTCTTTGAAAGAGAAATTTAACCATCAGGTGCCAGACATGAAATTTGTTGCCTTTTAAATGGAGTACATAATTTTTAAAGACACAGATATTTTTATTATGTTATTATATATTATGTATTTTTTGTAAGAAGGTATTCGCAAGTGGCATTAACGACCTTCTCTCAATAACGCAAAGTTGTATTAAATTACATATTTCAAGCTATTTTTCAATATCATAATATTCAATGGAGAGAAAATCTGTATGTTGTGGTTAGATTTGCCAGAGGAAGTTATATGCTAAATCATGGCCTTAGACCTCCAGCCCCCAAAAGGGTCTTTCTTTGCTAGTTCATCGAGTTTCCTAGGCATTCCCTTACCATTTTGGAACCAATTATGCAAGATCTCTGTGTTTTAATGGATTTTATTAATATTGAACTGAACACATTTTCCCACAGCATGAACTTGTGGTTGAAAAAAAATGTTAATGTTTTCAAAGCTTTGAGAGTGTTTGCTCGCTGACCCGTATAGTCTCAGCCTCTTCTCTTTCTTTTGAGTTGTCTGCATACCCACCACTAAATGAATGGTTGTTCCATTAGCTAAGGTTTTGATATTAGTTTTGAAATATCAACTTCATTACATTCAATATTAATTGGTTAATGTTTGTCCGCTTCAGTACATTTAATGAAAACGATAAAAACAAAGCCATATCCTAGCCTAGATCACCATTATTGCTGATATTCAAGTTAAATCTCGAGACAACTACATATTTATCACGACTTCCTAATCAGATTTCACAATTTCCTCTGTTAATTGCTAGTACAGCCTTGATTATTAGCAGCGACATTTAAATATACATCAACAGTACGGACCATCAAGTTTGACATTTTGTACTATTTTCATACACATTAACCGGAATGTACCATAGAAAACACTAACGCAATTCATTAGGGATGTAGGTCCCAATTAATTCTTGACATACCAATGTTTTTATCTTGATTGGAACGATTTGAGAAATTCTCTCTCACATACGGTTTTATATGGGAAATAAACTTATTAGGTACATCAAATGAAATATATCGTTCATTAAATATTTTCATTCAACTTGATAATAGTATAGTTTGTACAAAGTCATTTGAAATAACCAGGTACTCATGTTAATACATACATAAGTCTGAGAAGCAGCCCAAAACAATTTCCAACAACGGATTGTAGACCGCCAAAGGCCCGATTAGCAGATAGTTCACTCTAATGAATACATTTATATAGAGAACAAAACTGGAATTGCTATCTATATGAATAATATTGGTAATAAATCAATTCATAGAGCAGCTGCAAAATTTTCGTGGAGTTTTACCAGGTAGATACCAGTGAATAAGAACTACACACTACAGTCCACTACAGTTTATATATTCTAGATTATAGATATACAGGGTGCGGCAGATAAACGGTCAATTAGAAATATCTTGGGAACTAAAGGTATCTGAATTATCAAAAATTGGCATGAAGGGGTTTTGAATAATGAGTTAATCAATGAAAATATTGCCGTAACCATTCTACTTCCGGTTATACCGGAAGTTGCACATAACTTTCTAATTTTTAATGGGAGACCCTGTATATTTTTCAATTTTGGGAATATTCACGTTATTCTGAACATTTTTTAATAATACTTCCCCATACCTATTTTGAACCGTTTTTGAGTTATAATGTTTTTTATATGAAAATGACACTTTTTTACTATGTACATAAAATTCAATATCCTCTAATGTAATTTGAATAAAAGTTTAAATTTCTCAGGAACTATTTACCACATACCGCTTTCTCGTTTACACTATGAAGTTACCTTTTTCATTATACATGGTGCTGTCAAAATTGAAATAAAAACGGAATCCACAATCTTCGCTTCATTCCTTTTTTTCAAATGGGACACCCTGTTTGTTATTATTCATTTTAGAAGAATACGTTGCCCACTATCGATATCTATTACTATTCCCTATACCTATAATCTACTGCAGTTTTCAAATAAATCAGCTTCATACATTTTTGTAAAAAAAATTAATTTATTAAGTTGCCTATGGAATATTCTGACAAATGTCAGTTATTTAATAGTCACCTTGTTGTATGCCGTTGTGTGAAAAGTTTAACAATAGCTTGCCTTTAATTTTCTCAACAAAATAATAATGGCACATTTAGGATATACAAATGATGATTTTTTAAATTTAATTATGACTCACGGTGAGTATAACAGCATAGTATCCAGAACTTGCCGTGTGTTTGCTGAGAGATATCCTGAAAAGCCTTGATCAAATCATAAAACTGTAAAACGTTTGCTACACAACTGTTCCCAGTTTGGTCAGTTCAAAAGTGAAAGAAATAAGCCCAAGACTCATGTCGATAATGAGGATTTACAAATAGACATCCTGGGATATTTTGCATCTCATCCATTCATCCTTAAGGGAATGTGAGAAACTGTTAGAGGTGTCGACTAGAACAATCCACAGAATTTACAAAAAAACATCATTGGACCCCTTATTCGTATACACTAGCTCAGCATTTACATCCTGGAGATTATGTAAGACGTGTAGAATTTTGTGAATGGATTTTAATGAAATGCCAAGAAGATGAAGATTTTCCAAAGAAAATTATTTGGTGTGATGAATCGAAGTTTATAAAAATGCTTTGTTTGTTTAACCGCCATAACAGTCACTTCTGGAGTGACGAAAATCGTCAAGTCACATGGGATAGTAAATTTCAAGTGTCCTTTTCGCTTAATGTTTTTTGTGCTGTAAAAAATAATAAGATATTCGCTCTCATGATTTATGACGAAAATTTAAACGGAGAGCGTTACTGCAACATCTTACTGCAAGTAATTGTACCAGCCAGCTTGGTTTCAACAAGATGGTGCACCGGCTCACAATCTTCGAGGAGTAGGCACATTGCTTGATGGAATATTTAATGATAGATGGATAGCTAATAAAGGTCCGTCTCTCTGGCCACCAAGATGGCCACAATTGTCACCATTATATTACTATATTAGAAAGAGAAATTTCCAATAATCAATTACCCGCGTTATCAGGACAGCATCATAAGTTTTTATCCAGATTTTCTTATGATTTATCATTGGAATAGTTAATAATCGATACACACTTCAATACACAACATCACCAAACTGAGTCATACATATTTTGAAAACAAAAATAATCATACAGAAAAAAGTAACAACAAACTCGTTTTATTAAGAACATTTCCAAAATAAGCGAAAAAAGCGCTATCCCAATAAAAACAGTTCCTGGAACGTGCACTTCACTGGATTACATTTCTAGTAGACTATCATATTTTTGGAATGTCATAAAATAAAATAAAATATTTTATGTCATACTAGTTAATTATTGTGTTTTTATTGCTTAGTTACCAACTATCTAATGTCGTACTTTATGCTCGTGCGGGCATAAAGTTCACTTTATGGCCCGCGCGGGTATGAAGAGAAATAATTATTTGTTCAACTTATTTAATAACCATGTTGTAAGCTTCTTTAGACTTTTTTGGCAACAGATTTACAGTTGCTTTCTTGGCTTTTTTAATAATTTCGTCAGGAATTCCAAAATCTTCGTTCATTTTGACTTCTAACTTTGACACATATAAAATTTATTGTGATATTATGACATTTACGTTTGTCAATATTCACCTATTAATTTAAACCGGATTTTTTAAAGCACTGATTTGTATTGAGATTGGATTGCAATAACGAACTAGTATGACATAAAAGTTTGTATGTACCGCAGGCATAAACAGATGTGTATACCCTCGGCTTCGTAAGACGTCGCCCTCAGGGCATAAACATCTATTTATACCCTTTGTACTATTATTTCACATTTTACCAGAGATGTGATCTACTATGAATGGACCTTAATAAAATTTGACAACAAAGTTTTGTAGTCTTAAACTTCAAAATATTATTGATTGTCTAGTTGTCATATTTTTTCCGCTGTGTTAGATAGGGACCAAAAATTATTTTCTTATTGGTTAATCTTGACAAAGGTAGCTGAAACGCTACCGAAAGGTCGAAATAAAAAAATAAAAAACATTATTGTGGTTTGATTCCCAAAAAATAAGATAAAAAATAATAAATAATGCTACAAGGAACTTACAGAAGATATTTACTATATTAAGGGATATGTTAAAAACAAGGTATTCTCTGAACCTGTCACTACTAAGGAAAATATGATAAACGAAGTCCTCCACGTTTTTAACGGAATAGATGGAGAATCACTATCAAGAGCTACTAATGAGAATCTGTTTAGGAGAGTCCATAAATGCTTGGAAGTTGATGGGCAACACTTTGAACATTTGTTGCATTAATGAGCTAGTGCCTTATTATCTTTGATAGTATCTGTATAATTGTTCAATGTTCAACCGAGTGTTTAACTCAATAAATTAATACCACATAGCCTATAAGAAAATTAATTTTTTGTGAAATGTATAAAGCTGATTTATTTGAAAACTGCAGGAGATAGGTATAGAGAATAGTAATACATATCGATAGTGGGCAACGTATTCTTCCAAAATAAATAATCACATACAGGGTGTCCCATTTGAAAAAAAAAGGAATTACGCGAAGATAGTGGATTTCGTTTTTATTCCAATTTTGACAGCACCCTGTATAATGAAAAAGGTAACTTCACAGTGTAAACGATGAAGCGGTATGTGGTAAATAGTTCCTAAGAAATTTAAACTTTCATTCAAATTACATTAGAGGATATTGAATTTTATGTACATGGTAAAAAAGTGTCATTTTCATATAAAAAATATTACAACTAAAAAACGGTTCAAAATAGGTATAGAGAAGTATTAACAAAAAATGTTCAGAATAACGTAAATATTCCTGAAATTGAAAAATATACAGGGTCTTCCATTAAAAATTACAAAGTCATGTGCAACTTCCGGTATACCGGAAGTAGAGTGGCTACGTTAATAATTTCTGCTGCAACCTGTATATTCTGGATTTGTAATTTTGTATCTTCTGTATGTTCCTTGTGGTATATTATTCATTCTTTTTTTTAA
>CAJUYI010001408.1:28375-47746 GCA_910591695.1 Galerucella pusilla
AATTACAATGTAGATTTTACAAAATAAAATTGTTTGATTTCATAACTTACTATGGATCTACATCAAGTAAAAGCCTCATCTATTCAATTTTTCATACAATTATTTTTAAATATGTAATTTAATCCACTGACAAATAAATACTTCCACTCTTGCTAATTGGATGAAAATTCGAGCTCCAAGTCGACATTCAAGTGGTTATCAACACGACAAAAATAGCTCCAATACCGTAATGAGTAAACACATTATCAATGTAAAGCACTCGACGCGTTGGTTTTTATTGGTGGGAACAAAACAATTTAGATTAAGCCGAATAAACATAAGTGCTCGAGATATAATGTAATGGCCAATGAATGTCTACCATAATTATCAACGTAGCACGCTGGTGGCCAATAGTAGACATATTTAGTTAGTGGTATTGTCATATTGTCAGAAACAAAAATGGACGGGTTTCATAATTTTATGGTTATTAATGAATAGTAGTGAGCAATAACCATACAATATCAATTAACTGAACATTATAGAAGTCGAGTGATAAACTGAAATATTTATATTATATTTGATATTTTCTGAACCACACTTTCACTTACATAAAAAAAATTGATAGTGTTGGTGTTACACAATATTTAAATAATAGTCAAACAATCAGCATTGTATAATCTTCGTTTAAAATACCTTACTCTTACAAATCCAAGTGTGGGAGAGAACGTTATATGAGGTTGATTAATTTTTATGTTTTTTTTGGTGTTTCTTTGATTCAATAAAACTTACCCATTTACCATGTATACAGGGTGTCCGTGAACTCTCCTGCTAAAAGCAAAGTACCTACAGATACAGATTTTTAATTCATCTACATTTATCAAAAAGTTCCTCATAAGAGAGCCTTCCTTTGAAGATTCCACCAGCCATCACACAGTGGCGGCTTGTGTTAAAAATTTCAAGGTGTTTTGAAATTTTTCAAAATAAGTTTACCTTGTAAGGGCTTTGTTTCCCATGGATTTTATCTTCCTTTCTTTTCCTTCCGTGCTGAAATATTGGATTTCTGCCACACAATATATGTTTAACTGTATATTTAACCAATAAGCCGGATTTGATTGAGTCATAGTATTAGTTGACGAAAATTCCATACAATTATGAATATGGTTTTAAAGAGCTCGCAGAGCACGTTTGTATGGCCAAGCTGTATGAAATATCGCATGAAAAAGGTTCGTTTTTCCACTAGTGGACTTCACTTGCGCCTTAAGCCGTGGCTTTCGCTTTTTTATCATTATAAGAATGCGAATGCCTTACAAAATATATCAAACATATAAAAGAAAATATTTAAGACCATTAGAAGATTTTTGGCTCAGCTGAACAGCACAGCATTGCTTATGAACCACGGCACCACCTGTGGGGCTTCGAGACATTGGCATCTCAGCCTTTAGTCTTTTTATACTTTTGGTTGTATCGTTTATGTAAAGTGACCAATTGCGTTTATCAGGCTCTACATTCTTTTCACTAGGCCCTTTTTAGAGAAGTCTACATCTCCAATGTGTTTCACCTCATCTCATCTGGCTCCTGCTGAGGTTCAATATTTCGTTGGTCAGCGTCTCAGAGTGTTTTTTGACCAAAGTTTGCTGTGTTCCTGCTTTAACACGTGGATACAATACGACTGATGTTTAGTTTGAATCCACCGAGAGTGTACAACCACGTGGAGCAATTTTTGATATTCCAAATACTGGTTCAGCAGACCCTAGCTTTGATAGGTTTTTTGTCGTTTCATTGCTTACAATATCTTTATGTCCCGGGACCAAAAACCAAACATACACCATACACATAAATTTGTTTGTACGATGAACTGTTCAAATTTGTTGACTTCCATTGGGCTAACTCGTGTAAAAAGAGCTATTAACAATTTAAAATAGATTTGAATAGATAAGAGGCATTTACTTGGTGAAGATCTATACTAAACCATGGAATAAAACAATTCAATTTGTTAAAATCTACATTAAAATCTACCTATGTTCAACCTGAAGCTGTGAAGCGTTTCGCTAACACAATATAAGTACCTCCACTCGTATGAGAAAGCTTCTGTGTCAGCAAAGAGCGTCACAACACATGCACATGGGTTTAAATATAATGCTGATTTTAACAAATTAAATTGTTTTTTCCACGGTCGGGAGTAGAAATCAGTTTCTATGACATAAAAATTTAAACAAAAGTAGTATAAGGGAGTATAATGCTCCCAAGGGAGTTTACATTATGGAGAACGTTTTTCGTGCATAGAAAAGATAACATTGGAATTATTTCTTAACATATAGATATAAATAGATAGATAGATAGTTTATTTAGCAATAATGCTATTACAAACAAAATATTTTCAAAAAAATGACATATTAAATAATTCTACACTATGTACTCATTACATGTCAAATAATTGGATATAATATAATTACAAATAATTCATTTTTACATAATTAAAAGCTTCTCTTATGGAAGTGTCAAGGGTGATACACGATTTTATAGAAATTGGCAAATTATTATACAACAATAAACCTTTGTAAAATAGAAAAATTTGTGTTGAACTAGTTCTTGTAGTCGGTATATATATGTTACTAGATGTTCTAGTGTTGTGAGTATGTATATCTCTAACAAAACTAATTTTGCTGGACATATATTTTGGTAGGTAACATATTATGAATTATTTTAAAAATAAAAATTACGTTCCGTAAAACCATTCGCTGATTAACACTCATAAATCCTAAACGGTCAAGCATATCTTTAATACCAGTGTACCTATTTACTCTTAAAATACCCCTCATTTCTTCATTCTGTAAAATCTGTAATTTAGACTTCTCAGACTGGCTCAAATAGTATAAAATTGTTAGACAATACTCAAAATGTGGTGCAATTATGGTTTTATATAATGTTACTCTTGTAACATTTTACTAATTTTATGAACATACTGACCATGTTTTTTAAAATTCAAATCCTTATCGATAATAACACCTAAGTATTTACATTCAGTAACAAGTTTTAAGGACTGACCGAACAACTTAATATCGCATGCAACATTACGTTTATTGTTGTTAAACAACATCACCACTGTTTTATTTGTGTTTACAAACAAATCATTATCAATAAACCACGATTCCAACAATTTAATAATATTTTGCATTTTATTCATTGTCTCTTCCACATTTTCACCCTCTACTGAAATTGTAGTGTCATCAGCAAATAAATTTAAAACTAATGGAATATCACAGAAGTTAAAAATATCATTGATATATAAAATGAAAAGAAGAGGCCCCTGGACTGAAAATTATTCACCTTTACTCGTTGGTAACGATTTTTCAAGTAACTGCTTAACCATTCTTGTGCATTTCCAAGTATACCATATTTTTTCAGTTTTTTTATTAACAAGTCCCTGTTTATTGTCTCAAACGCTCTTTTAAAATCAAGAAAAACAGTACAAATGACTTTTTTTGAATCCTTTGATTCCTTCCACTTTGAGACAACCAGTTGTAATGCACACTCACAATAATGTTTCTCTATAAAACCAGACTGATTTCCAATTAAAATATTGTTATTGTTAATATGTTCTAGAAGAAGTTCCTTTATGTATAATTCTATTATTTTTTCACATAGAGGCAACATGTTAATTGGTCTGAATTCATCACATTTTTTTGTATTTGTTACCTTTTGAATAGGTACAATAATTGATGTTTTCCACAAGTCAGGAAATTTACTTTGTTCTATACTTAAATTTATTATATCTGTTAATTTATCACTAATAGTATTTAAGCCATTCAGCATAATGGTTTTGGTAATCTCATCTGTTGAATAATCTTTTTGCAAATTTAATATTAAACTTTTTACTTTTTGTTGGGTTATTTTTTTAAAGTTGTATAAAGGTGTTATTTAAATTTAAATTAAATCTTTCATCTATTTATTGTAATATTTGCATCCTCCACAATCTCTTCCGACTCAATTATTCATTGTGCACTTAACAAACTTTAAACTAAACCAAATTAGCACCTTAATTAGACAATTCTTTTTTTGTTCATTTTGTAGTTATGACAATAACTCAACGACTACTAAATAGATGCTCAAATCCGAATGGGTACAATAATTCTGGTACTACTTACTTCATAATGACAAAATATGTGTTTTTAAGTTAATGAGACCGTGGAAAAAATAGTATATACCATTCGTGAGAGATGCTATTTTGTCCTCGGTGCACTGTAGCTCTCGGGCTTCAAATTGCACCTCTGCCAAAATAACGCATTTCTCTCTCTCTCCCCTATAGTATAATGTACTATTATTCCATTGTTCGAAATATTGACGTTTAAATATTTTGATTGTTAATAGTTTTGTTAACTAATAAAACTAATGAAATAATTCATGTGGTTGTTGGATGTTCTGTATAAATAACCGTGTCGTGAGTGGTAACCTTTTGAACCAAAGTTAGATATTCATAATGTCGCAACATTGAAAGTGTTTTTTTTTTCTTCTGTTACAGAGAGATTAATTGCCATGACATTTATTCCGGACCAGAATTGTAAGGAATGCTTATCAAAATATCTGCACGGTAATAAAATAAGGTAATATATCGGTGTCGGCTCGACCATTAGCTAATGAACGTGCAGTAAACCGACGACGAAGCTGATGCTATAAAAAGACATTGTCGTGTCACTTTATTTGACTAAATGTTGTCTATTTAGACATCGAATTTAAATGTATTCGCTATTCAAATGCGGGAACAAGTATCTCATTTATGTCACATTTACACAGAAAATTTATTTAATCAAACAGCTATAGTTTGTTCAACCATCCTTTGCTGTTATGTCATAATCGGTGACGTATTCTGCTGTCTTATATTTCTTGAATGTTATTTCACACTTAACCTCAAAATTATAATCAATGGCATATGTTAAGAATTGTTTTCAAAATATGACAACTGAATTGTCAAAAGTAACAGATGAAATTTATGTCGACCTTGGATAAGAAATACGTTAATGATGTCATAATTCCGTCTTATCCATTTCATGAATGAGAGAGCAAGCTGGACAATGTATGACGTAACGGCAAAGGATGGCTGAACAAACTATATCTTTATTATAAGGGATGTAAGTAACAGTAAGTTTCTATAGCACCGTTCTTGTGAACTCTGTGAAATGAAAATGGACAATACTGAATCAAGGATTGAAGTCATAATTGTTACTATTCCTGACTCGAAAAATGGAATGGGACGTGAATTTACAGAGACTTAAAGTGACGATGGGGAGCTTTGTTATTTCAAAGAAGTTGTATGACTAATTTTAATTCTCGCTTCTTCATGCGATATCAAAATGGAAAGTGGTTAAACCAGCCTGTCCATTTTTCCAATTTCAAGCGCCCTTAGAATAACGTCGGCCACTTTATGAGTTGATGTCCCAACTATCAAGCGATATCGGATGGAAATCTACAACTAGTGGCGTCATAAATAAATATCACGAAGCCAGAAGTCTCCTGCAGTACTTCAAAAGTAACAGAAACTTGGTTAAAGATGGAGAAATTATGGAGTTGTATCATTTCATACTAATTGGAAAAACCGATCAGAATTTTGTAATAATACCTATACACGGTTTATATGGCATAACTTATTACCACCCACCGGTGGTAAGTAGACAATCCGTCGTCGAGGGCAATCGTTATCTTTTTGGTAATTGTTACTTACGTCTTTCAACATAGTTTCAAAATACGTTATTTACAATATATTGAGGAGAAGAGATAGTCTCAAGTTCGTTTCAATAATATTTGACAATATGTGAGAATGTTTTAACGGAAATAGATTCACTCCATGACCCATGACCCTCTGAATATAAAAAATGCTGGAGCGAGGAAAATTTCTTCGTTTTGTACTTTATAGAATATTTTTTGTTTATAAATAATGGTCTTGCATATATGAAAGGTGTTTGATAAAAAGTGGCTTATTTCTGGAATAATTAGAACACTCAGCTGGATTTGCAAGCGAAATAAATATCAACTGACATTGTAAATCTCCAAACTTTTGGATTATATGCATTGGTTCAAGTGTTATGTAGTTGAAATTTTCACGTGCCCCAATCCTTTATCTTTTTGTAATCACTTGAAGAACAATATCAGCGAGATAGTAAAAAATAGTGAAAATCTGCACAACTGATGAAATTGAACTGGTAAGTATTTACCTTCACTTGAAATGTTTACCTAGTAATTATAGATCAGATCAATGATCTTGTATCGCACAATGCTTGTCTTATTTATTTTCCGCTTTGTCATCCGTTTTCACTTATCAACTCATATGTAACACATACAGTATGGTGCAAATGAAAGGAATAAACTCGTTATTTGGTAAGCCAGCCACTTTAGGAAAAAATCCAGGAGCCCATCGATTTTCAGGCTATTAACAAAACTTAACGATGTCAATGCTGTTAAATTTGTGTAACAATAAATTTTAGGGGCGGCGACCCAGCACTGTAGTGGAAGGCGTTTGATGCGATGAATACAGTCAAGCAAGGTCGGACATGGTTAGTACTTGGATGGGTGACCAAGCCAAGGAATACCATATCGTATAGGGCCCGTACAGCCTGCAGCGGACTAGCATATTACAGCTCGCAGGCATTATACCAATGAGCACGAGGTATAATGTAGATATGCCGTCTTTCGGAGGAGACGTAAAACCGAGGTCCCGAGTCCATGGATGTTGGGCTCGTTAAAGAACGCTACCACTGGCTGGAACACTAGTGGGTTCGCCAAAATGTCCGGTTAGGGGTAGAGTGCACCCGGCATCGGTGATTAGCATCAGTCGCAGAAATAGACCGACGTTAAATAACAGAATTAAAAAAAATTGTAAGGTATATATAACTAAAAATTGATCTGGCTAATTGGTTTTTGCCAAACCCATCTAAATGAATGGAAAAAAACAGGCTATTCCTGGATACTTTTTTAATTTTGGTCATTTATGTACTTATATAATTTGACAGGTTCAGTCATATCAATATGTACAGAAATTGATTTGCGTATTGCCACAAATATTATTGATGAAATTTCAACAGATTTTTTAATTGATTGTACCTATCAAGTATTTATTGACACCTAAACATAAATTTTGTTAAGGCCGTCACTGGTAATGAAATATATATACTTTTTACCTTTTTTAAGAATCTAGTTACCTTATCAACATCAACATTGATACTTGGACATTCAAACTTAATTAACTTTTTGTCGAGTGATTAATTAAGTATTATTGTAGTAGACGTATTCAAAAAGTCTTTGTATCTATCAACATGAAGCTGACTGGAGCGCGAAGAATTGAGATTCTAATAATAATTGGTATAGATAAAACACGTACGCAGAAAGAAGTATGTACGTTATTTAATAATAAATACCCCAACCGAGAACCAATTTCACAATCCACTGTGAGCGAAATTGAGAAGTAATTCAGAAAAACGGGTAATGTCAAAGACCTCTCTAAAGGTAGTAGAAAACCAATACATGAAAACAAACCACTGGATGTTCTATTAACCTTTCAAGATAATCCCCATCCCAGTTCATTGCAAGTAGCATAAGATAATGACATAGATCATTCAACAGTTCTTAGAAAGATAAAGAAGGAAGAGTGGCATCCCTACCAAGTAAGTTTGGAACAAGAACTTAAGGAAGATGATTTTCGTAGACGAATTGAATGTTGTGGAATTATAATGGAACAAAATAACAGACAGAAGCAAACTGGACTACGGAGCAATATGCTATGATTCTGCCAGCAACTCACTACTACACAAATTAGATACAATCCAAAGTACTGCAATCCATATTTTGTTCGGAGCACTTCGCACCAGTCCGGTTAGCAGCCTTCAAACCCTAGCAGCGAAACCTCCCTTGAAATTTCGTAGAGAAATGCTCTCCTTGAAACTACGTTGTAAGGCTACGGACTACTGAGAATAATTCTTTGTCTTCTCTCTTGAAATCCAATAATTAATATTATCACTACCAAAATATCTGCCTAAGGAATCTTCCATTTCATGAAAAAATTAAACGCCAAAACTACAGACTAGAACTCAATCCTAATAAGCAGCATATACTCATCACCCCACCATGGAAACTACCTATCCCTAAAATGGATTTTTCCTACAAATATATCCAAAACATTTTTACTCCCAATCAATTATTGGAGCTGAATATCTAGAAATGATAGCGCAATATCAAGGCTATAAACTTATTTTTACCAATGGATCCAAGAATAAGGATGGAGTAGTTGCAGCTGTCTACCATGACAAACACTCCGTAGCTTCGAAACTTAGAAAAGAGTGTAGGAAGCACTAAAACTTTGCACATATATTGATTCGAATGTACTTATTATTACGGACTCATTAAGCGCCCTACAGGGATTGGAACAAATATATCTCAATCATACCCTTTTATCAGAAATTAAGGAAGATTTACAGAATCTGGTACTGAGAAACAATTAAATAAAATTTCTCTGGGTTTCATCGCATGCAGGAATCGAAGTCAATGAGAAAGTGGATCAAATAGCCAAAAATTCAGTTACAAATCCCACAATTGATACTACTTCCTCAATTCCTCTAACAGACATTAAAATCACCATCAAGGACCATATTTATAACACCTGGCAGCAATTGTGGAACGTGAACGACGCAAAGCTTATTGAAATCAAACCTCGAGTGAGATCAAAGCTACCTCTTCCACGGGGAAAAAAAAACCAAATCATTATCAACCGCCTCTGTATTGGTCATACAGCATTGATGCATCTACACCTCATCACAAAATAAGAACCACCAAGATGTAATTGTAATATACAACTTTCCTCTAGCCATATCCTAAAAAGCTGTCCACAGTACCATCAAGCCAGAACGATAGCACAATTACCACAACAAATTGAAGATTCCCTAGTTTCAAAAATGGATAATGTATTAATCTTCCTGAAGAACACTGACTTATTTAACAAAATTTAAAATTTGTTTGTATTTAATATTTTTGTATATTACACTCCCGCTAATAACCCTAGCGGTTGATGCTGTAAGTAAATGAAAAAAGATCCGATGTTTTCAAAAAAGGATCTTTTCTCTGATGGAGCTAAATTTCTACTAAACAGTCATGTCAATCGTCAAACTCATCGGTACTGAGCTACGGAAAATCCTCACTGGCTGCAAGAGTACCGTATTCAATATCCAGAGAAAATTAATATTTGGTCGGAAATAATAGATAATAGGATTCTTAGACCATACTTTTTTGAAGAAACCTCAACAGGTCCTTGATATTCAGAATTTCTTCACAACTTCTTGCTCCCCAAATTGAACCGGTTGTTTCATAACAGAAATGATTTAAGACTGCAGCAAGATGGTGCGCTTCCACACTATGCTGTCTTGGTGCGCAAATACTTTAACATCGTCCTTCTGAATTGGTGGATTGGTCGAAGAGGAACAATATAATTACCACCTTGGTCACTGATTTGACTCCTCTTGATTTGACGTATTGTGGCTGCACAAATAACTCCGGAAGTTGTAGAGAAGGTTCAAGAAAAGTTCTTCCATTCGTTCATTGTATTTTAGCTGAAAGTGATCAATTTGAGCACTCAATTTGGGCTTCGTTTTCAAACAAATACAAACATCAATTACTGAGACATATCGAAATGGCTGAATAGGTATTTAAAAGACCTTTCAAATAATGTATTGAAAAAGGTATCCTTACGAAAAGCTTGTAATAAAAATCGACAGGCTTCAGGATTCCCCTTTAAGTCGCCGGCATACGAAATAACGAATATTCCTTCAATTTGCACCATACTGTATATAACTAGCGCTACAAAACATTCTTTGGATAGCGATAACATAAAAACTAGATAAACTCAAACGAAAAAAACTATTTCCGTCAAACAATCCATCTCGTCCAGGAAAGATTAGTCACTGAACAAGCTCTGTTGGTTTTTTTTTCGTGAATATTCTGAATCATTCTTCAAATTTACGTGCGCACTGGTGAAAACAAACAAGCGGCTTGTGTGAAGTAATGCGACAGGTCGATATGACATAGATAAGGATGTAAGGACGTTATTATTTAACTAACGAGATGCCGTAGAGCCGGAGTTTGAATACGAAATTAGTAGAGAACTTTTATCTAACATTTTATTTCCATGTTTTTTGACAAATTGGCGAATAAATGTTTCTGCCGTGAAATAAATTGTAATACAGTTAATTTTTGGAAAAAAAGGAAGAATAGTGTCTATATATATTATATAGGTACTTTAATATAATGATCATTGTTTCAATGGGTAGAATCCCCATCTTCAATAAATTATTCACTCTTTCAACAATCTACTATCTGGATTTCCATACAGTCAGTACTTATGTAAGAAGAAACCTCCATCCATACACTTGCGGATTGCACAGCAGCTCAGAATATTAAGAGACTACTGGATAGAGGAAAAACACTTACTTAAACTGAAGTAAAAAGACATCCTAAAATTCCTGTGAGTAATGGGTCTCTGAGATAGATCTTTTATAACTCAGTGAATATCATCCCAACATTCATAGAGTTCATATAATAACCTTTTTGGTATGCGTCAATCAATCGGGAGAAATTACATAATTCAAAATAGGATGCAGACGTACCTTTCGTAGCGGCAATGTGTCTTACGTATTATTCCAATGTCCCACAGTTCTCGTCAGGTCTGTACTTTGTTGTTTACGGTCAATTATTATTTATGAAAAGTGAATATTAATATTATTGTTATATTTTTCCAATTTGACTGAAGACGCTATTTATCAAATTTAAGGTAAGATATTATCTCAAAATAGCAAATAAAAAGGCACATTCTTCTATTCAACGGTAGATCCACCAATCGACCAACTGCGTTTTTATATTCATTGGTGGATTGTAGATTGAAGAAATGACGCGTTCATTTATTATCTACAGTTGCATCAACAAAAATTGCAAACCACTCCACCGTTGTATCGAGGTGGTGGATAAATTTGGTGGTTCACAAAATGTCAGCTCAACCTCAAAAAACTAACGATTTTTTAAAGCGGTCAAGAAAATGGACAAATTAATAGAAATGAATTTAATATGTGGTAACAAGGTATTGACGGCGCTATTAACAGCGTCAAAAATTGAAAAAAATAAAAGTGGAACTATCAGATAAACTGCTACTCCAAGATCTAGATCTAAAATAACTACAACACTTTTCGATGGATCTTCATTCATTTCGTAAATTGTTGCTATGTTGTGTTTTTTTATGTGCCACTGATGACTCTTACATGTCATTGCAGCGGAGACTGACGTCATTCGACCAATGGTGAATAAATGATTAAAAAAAACGTGCCTGAATAAACGACATACCGAAAACCCGGATATACGTCACAAACGATGATGTACACCAAGAAGGCTATTGAATGTACAATACATACATGCAGCTGTACTGAACAAAATAATCCGTAGATGGAAAAATTCTTGACTTTCTTTGGTACTCATTATTTTTGAACATTTTGAAGAGCTTTAACGTTGACTATAATAATGTATCGAAACTTCTAAACATCAGATAATATTCTACTTGAACTGCGGGCTACTTTTCTTCAAAATAAAATATCAGTTCCGTTTACAACAATATTTTAAAGAGCTCGGACTGGTTTTGAGACTAATTATTACAACGTTGGCTTCGAATTAATTATGTTCTTAATTATAATCCATTTCATTGCAATTTAGTGCTTGTTTACATTAATGGTTATAATAAAAAACCCTCACCTGCATCGGATCTCATCTTGTCGCGTGGGCGTCACAGCGGAAAAAATCGCAGTTTGCCTCTAAGATCGTCCGTCCATTGTTCGGACCTGCGGTAATTTGCATCCACGGCCCTCTGGATGTGTTGGAGTTCATTCAAGACACCCACCACCATTGTGTCAAGTCGTAATAATAACTCTGGGGCCGGTACAATTGATTTTCTTTCTTCAACTAGCACGTGTACGATGATGTATTAGAATGCGCCTAATTAATGGACGTATTGTGTATGAGAAACGTATCGTGGTAGAAAATCAGTGGTGGACTGGCATCTTTTGTTGTGAAGGGAATAGAACACGTAAAAATTGACGACGCACCCTGTATTATATGGAAGTATGTTCAATTCTTCAAGAATACTTCGGATCTCTATTAGATTTTATTGTTCAAAAGTATGATGTGGCTTCAATCTTTTTAGGGTCTATATTGTTGGGATGGGAAGTTGCTTTCTCTCGAAACAGCAGTATACCTATTTCTCTTTTGTTTTTCCATTTTCTTGTCAATCTTATATAGACTCTGTTTCACATAAGAAGAACCCACTAGAAGTCTAGAAGTTACATTCGTATGCGCGAAGAAGCTGCACATAACAATATCAAAGCCTTAGCTTAGGCTTAGCCTTAGAGCGGCCGTACACGGACCACATATTTGCAGTCGAGACAACCACAAAAATGTGGTCACGTGAACTGCACCTTGTGGTTGAGCCAGCGACATTTTTGTGGTCGACTTGCGGTCATATGAACCGCACGTGTAGTTGAAGCGACTGCAACCACATCACAGGGTGTTGATATATATCCTTTATTTTGTAGTATCACCTGCCAGAGTCCATATGAGAAAAAGTATTCCAGCTGAAGAGAGACTTGTAATTACTTTGAGGTGAGTAATTTGATCAATTAAATTATGTAATCAGTAGACTTCAAACCATACGGCGCAACGCGGTTCCTACGATCACAAGAATGTGGTTCGTGTACGGCGGATGCAGCAGCGACCACTCGGCGGAGATCGACTGCAAGTAGACTGCAGATGCCCGTTTGGACTGCAGTGAACGCCCGTGTACGTATGGTACAGTGTTTCTTATGGGTAGCTTGACTTCGAAACGCGACGGCAATTCTGTGGTCGGGTCGACCGCAAAATGTGGCTCGTGTACGGAGGCTCTAAGGCTCTGACCGACATTGATGTTCAGATATTGTTATGTGCATCTTCTTCGCGCATACGACTGTGACATCTAGACTTCTAGTGGGTTCTTCTTATGTGAAAGGGAGTCTAACCATGAACTCATGATGGAACTTATTACTATTTTCTCCATTGAAACATCTTGAATTTTTCGCTTTACCCATTACTTGGGGTTCCTCTTTTCCGCCATACATTATTATTATTAAAATAAAACTGTTAAACAGTCCTTTGCAGCTTTTCCTTCAGCTTCAGCTGTCATTGTTTAAAGCAAATGTTTCTGTGGTTAATGCTCTATAAAATTATCTCGTTCAGTTAGTATTGTAGTCGCAGTCTTCCAAGATTTGATTTTCCAGTTTCCAACCTTATGTAAACTGATGTTTGCAGACCTGAACGTGATATTGTGTCTCCCAACAATCCATAAACAACTGAATTGTTGTATAATAGTCGAATAGCGTTGTTTCAAGGACCTTTTATTTCTATCAAGCCTTTTGTTGCGATAATTATGTTTTTTAAAGAAAATTGTTGTATTTAATGATTCTATAGTGACTTTTACAATATATGCTATAACGCATTATACGATAATAGCTTTTAAAATAATATAATACCTTATGAGCCAGTTTATACAATATCAAAAATATCATTTTATAAGACACTTTTATACCTTTTGTATAAGGGTTCTATAATATACTATATAACTTACAGCTACAACATTATTAAATAGTTACTTAAGCTTGTCTTATTGAAGCTGTATAATGTTGTATAATAAATATTGTTTAGCATTCAATTACGTTGCATTATAAAACACTTTTTAGTTGTATAGTGCCTAAATATTCTTCGTTATAAAACAGTTATCGTATACCGTTCCATTTTACAATAAAATATTGTTCAAGGCATTTCTTTGAAATGAAATTGTTGTTTTATAAATCGCCATGTTTAAATAAACAATTCTTGTACCTCTTCCGCCGCCATTATAAGCAATTGAGTTGGAAACATGAAACTATATTGAAGAATGTGACTTTATCATTATTTAGAGAATTATATTGTGAAAGAATATCTATATGAAGTGATAAACTATTAGAGTCATAAAATAAGTATTTTAGGATATTCTATTTTATTATTTTTTTAAGTATCTCCTTGAAACAACCAGAATTGAAGCGCTTCATTTTCTTGCCAAATATATACCTGTAATCTATCATTTAAATTTGCGGCGCATCAAAATTTGTGCTATTCAACCATCCAAATGAAATTATAATTTTTACTATCGATGTCCGCCCAAGCGGACCAAGTCGTTTTGATAAGTCTCCATTTCTACAAATGAAATGTATGATGCACGTTCAAGTTGAAATATAATTTGGTTCTGATATTCTTCACTAAAAAATGAAATGCTCTTATAAACTGCTAGATGACAAAATGTTTCTATTGTGCTCTTAATAACAGCATTATAAAAAAATTTATCGCATTATACAACCATTTTGTAACACCTTAAATCATTTTATAGTAGCTGTATAAATGGTTATAAAACAGTCATATAAGAGTTGTATAAACTTTTAACAGAAATGTTATACAACCAAACAGTTGTATATAAATCGGCCCTTTTCAGTTGTATGAGGATTATATAATTGTTTTGTAGAGCGTTATAAGAATTTAAGTAGCCTATAAGACATATCTTGTAGCTGTTTATACAATCCTTATAGAATTTAAATTGCTACTTGGGTTAGTTTTGGGCAGTTTCCTCTGTAACTTCGTCATCACTAGAGTATTTAACAAAAGACTTCAAAAGTTCATTTTTGTTTTTTAAAATTTCGCTAGTCTGTGTTTTTCGAACAACCTATTTCATAATCACTTTTTGAGATTCTTGGTGGCATTCGATTGTGTGGATCATGAAATAAAAAGAAATACCATTTTTTCTGCAGCTGTCCCGAAAATAGAAATTTCGGTATGATTTATCAAATCGAAAATGAAACTTTACACAAATCGTACCGAAAGTAGTAGAATAGTTTTCAATATCTATGTAGGCGGCCTTAGCAATGACATTTACGAAATTTTTATTATGACATCGCTTGTCAAGATAAATTTGTTGATAGGTCAACTGTATTTTCAATTTTCTCCAGAAATGGAAATCAACAACGAAAGTGACGAGGAAATAATTATTCCACATAAAATCAGTGTAGCTGCCTAATTGTTGTAGTTGTACAATTGATGTACTCAAGTAATTTTTATAGTATCTATCCCTATTATTTTTCAATATTTTATCTACTAACGGCTGCAGAAGAAATATTGTACGTAACGCTACACGAAAGTGATTCGCCCTGGAAACTGCCTACTCATCCCGTAAAATATCACTTTCGGGACGACGATGCACCGACCACCACCCGTCATTCTGCGGAGCATCCACCACTGGAGCTCCGTAAGAAAATAAATCGAAAGACGAAACATAAAGACGAGGTTCATAAAAATCCGGGAAAGACTCGGAGTGAAAATACCCTGCGTCGGACCAGACGACTACAGGAACCTCACAAGGTACCTGAGAGAAGAGAGAAAAAGAGTGGAGTGGTATACGTATATACCACAAAAAGACAGGATGGCAACGAGGACTAACGTACTGCGAGGACACCAAGAAAATCAGGGAGCAAATCGAAAGACAAGGGGTAAGTATAAAACGACTAACCCAACTTCATTCCAGATTCGGAGAGAGAAGACCGCTACCCATCTACCTGGTGGAGCTGGAGCCTGAGGAAAAAGAAAAAATCCGGCAAATCCAACACATCCAGAACGTGAGGATCAGGTGGGAAGAACAAAGAAGAGGAAAAGGGCCGACGCAGTGCTACAACTGCCAAGGCTTCCACCACAGACAGACGACGTGTAACGTAAACACGAAATGCCTGAAGTGCGATCCAACGACTGCCCACGACCGAAGACCAAGCCGGCCACCTGTGCAAACTGCCAGAAAGAACACCCGGCAAACTACAAAGGATGTCCAAAAGCCCCAAACAACCAGAATACAAGGACAACAGCAGTAAAGAAGTCAGGAGTCAGCTACGCCCAAGCCGCAGCTAACAAGAAAACAACAACGACGACAACAACAAAACAACAGATCCTCGAACTGGTGACAAAGCTATTAGCTCAGCTAATGGCTTGAAGTCGCTTGTAAGAGATCGGAGGAAAGGAAGACACACTTCATAAGGGTGTTTTCAGCCGAAATTGCCGGCTGAGGACGCACTTTGTAGAGGCAGCGCAAATACACACAACGGAAGACCGCCGAAGAAAAATCCACCGAGGTTACACGGCTAAAAAGAAGACGGATCGCCCCAAGCTGCTAGCCCTTTTAGCTAGGGACAAGCTGTACGCCGAAGCGCGAACTATGATGATGAGACACATCGGATAAGATGGGAGGAAGTGGTGGAATTCCTCCCCGGAGATGTACCTCGCTTAGAGAGGAACATCCTGGGTGGGACGGACTCATCAAGGTTGTGTGTGTAAAAAACTACAAAATCCTTGTGTTTTGTCACCTTTAATGCCAAAAAGCCATCTGCAACTACAACTAAAACTGGTAAATACCAACATCAAGTAGACCCAAACATTTACATTTGCATTTTTCCATGATATATTATGTTGTGAAGAATGGGAAGGCTTGATTTAAGATATCAACAATGCAGAATTATTTTGATAATTATAACGAACTAATCGTTCAAATTTGATCTAATTGTAACCACAGTTTGTACAAGTGGTCCATAGAAGTTGATACCGGGAAAAATGAATGTTTGGATAGAAAAACTTGTATAATAATTATCTTAAGGTAGTTGATAACTGTTATGGTTCCAGCTACAATGAATTGTACGTGTATATGCCACCCGTTTTTTAATTACTACATTCCATCGTAAATAGTGAGAACTATTAAGTAAAGTCCAATTACGTTACTTAATAGTATGGAACATTATTGTAGCTGTTTAAATAGTAACTAGGAAAAATGAACTTTTTTCAATTGAACATAAAGTCAAAACTGTCATAGGAAATACAACGTTTTATATCAATATTATAAAACAAATATGGTCTAATGACTAATGATTGATTTTTCTTTAATTAGTTAATGGTATATAATTCCAATTCAGTTATTTTGTTAAGTAATTTGTCTTTAAAAATGGTACGGTATCCTTTGATAGTACGCTCAGTTACATGATTTATAAATTATCGAGAGAAAAGTTTCAATTCTGGATTTCAACCAATTAATACAATTATAACTTTCTAATACAAACATAAATGCTTTATTCACAAAAATATGAGAGTTGCGCACAAAACTATGAGAGCTGGGAATAGGAGAAAATAAAGGAAACTAATAAGAAGAAATGAGGCACAATAGATCTTTTTACAGCCGAAAAATTGAATGTATCTTTCTAGGCAACCAACCTGGTTTTGACAGCGGCCAAAGGAATCTTCGCTGGCTACACGGATGTAGACACAGTGAAACAGTTCAATTCAAATTAGTTTATGTGTGGTTGGGGTATTTAATTTCACAATTTTTGGTCCAATTAGGACAATTAATTTTTCAAATTTTGTTTCTCCTGCCCAATAAAATTTTGAAAAGAGCTTCTTATAGTATCTTGACCCTTATCAATTCATCTAACAGTTCACTTCCACTGACAACGTTGCTATTTACACTGGGTCTGTGCTTTCTATGCTTTTTATTATCGACATTCGATGGAATGTTACCATCGTCAAACATTTTCGACATCAGTCAGTAGCGAACTAAACAAGCCAGATTAGTTCCGTTAAGTTTTATGACGGAGGAGTGAAATGTGTAGCTTTATTTTATATCAGATATAAAGCTAGAGTGCAGTGCAGTGATAGAGTGCAAAAAGCATTGAAATTGTACTACGCAATGAATCAGGCTTTTATACACAAAAAAGAGATATCAATAAAGAACAAACTAAATGTATTTAAGACCATGTATAGACCAATTCTGACATTTGGCTGTGAATCATGGACACTGACAGGCAGACAGAAGAGCAAAATACAAGCAGTAGAAATGAAATATCTGAGAAGAGTTAAAGGAGTCAAAAGAATAGATAAAGTAAGAAATACAACGATAAGAAAGGATCTAGCAATAAAATCGACACTTGAGTATATTCAATCAAGACAATTGGGATGGTGGAGACACCTACAAAGAATGTCAACTTACAGACAAGTTAAGCAAGTTTGGGAGGCAAGAAATATGAATAAGAGAAAACGCGGGAGGCCGAGAGAAACATGGGCGGCATAATTGGGAAAATTCTTCAAGAAAAGGGAAAAACATGGAATGAGGCAAAAATATTAGCAAGAAATAAGAAAGAATGGGCCAATTTTCTTCATGAAGACATTACTACAGATAACTTAATGTATTGAAATGTATGTCATAGTGAGACAGGGTTATTGGAATGGACTGGCAGGCTTAAGGCCTGCCAGGTTAGGTGTAGACAGCAAAGCATCAGGCTCATAAGCGAATGAGATAGTCGTGGTGATTGAAATATCGACTAGAAGATTAAAGGGTAGGAACCGTCCGTAGCGCAGGGGTTAAGTGAGGGTTTCATGACTAAGTAAAATAAGATAAGATAAGATGGGGTGCGTATGTGCTTCTAAGAGCCACTCTATCAGGACCTTTGCAGATTTATTGCGTATTATGGCTGAGTAGGTTTAGGGTTGGAATCCTGAAGGTTTCGCTTTTTCAATTTTCAGGTTATGGAAGAACCAAAGTAACACATTCGGTCTTATTAATAAACCCGGAGTAACCTAAGACTAACTTTATTTTATGCTTAAACCATCAGTTTGACAGATACGCTATTAATAAACACATTTTAGACAGGGAATAGGCTACTCCGAGGTTAGGCTGGGACTAACTTTGGTAGTAATTTTAATCCAAGGAAATAGGTAGTTTAAGCTCGGAATAACCTTCGACTAAATATAATTTTAGTTTTGTTGAACTGTCAATAATTGTGGTATTATAAATATGTTGTCATATCGTAATTCGAAATTCAGTTTTTGTATTATCAGTTCATATGATTATTCAGTTTATTATTATTTATTATGTATATTTACTAAGTATTTGTGTTGGTTCAGTGAGTAGTAATTATTTTGCGATGGAAGGAAGATATTATTATTCGGATGATTTGAGAATGATGGAAGGATTGGAAGAAGCAGAGAATATTCGTCCGATCAGAAAAATTAAGTGTTATAAAATTCGGGCTAATGCCTCAAAAACATCTTTATGAGAGGAATTTGCAGGTATCAAATCAAAAATAAAATATTTTTATCATTTTCTATTTAATTTCTCCTTTTCTTTGTTGCACAAAATTTTTATGTACTCGCGTTGCATAGTTCCTCCTCAGCACGCCTTTTTTTGATATCTTCAATTTGCAAGTGAATTTCATGCAAAATTCGGAAATACTACTT
>CAJUYI010001408.1:55516-68253 GCA_910591695.1 Galerucella pusilla
TGTGAGTTCATGTATTTGAGATTCTTCTGAAATTGTGAAGTGTACAGCCAATACAACAAGGGACCTAGAATAGAACCTTGGGGTACCTACACCCCGCGCTAGATGGCCTATTTTGGACGATAAAGGTCCCAGTACAACCTTCTGGGATCTATCTTTTAAGAAGGATTTCAAGAGTTTGTATTGACAGTGACAGATATAAAAGTTTGAAACATATTCGAATTGACAGATTTTAAAAGTTTCTATGGATTCTACATCATATTTGTTTTTAATAGTTACAATTAAGTGATTGCAGAAAAAATGTTGAATGTATTACGAGCAAAAATGTGACATTATGCTTTCCGCGCTCCGCATTACTCTAGAAATTTTGTTGGTTGAATTGCTTTGTCGTGAAAATCTGGAAAACATAAACTAATTTGCATTCTGATGGAAGTTCAACCTCATCAAGTTTTGAGAATGTTAATAGTATCAATTTAAACACCATTTCCTCCGATTTTAAAAATCGAAATGTTAATATCTCAAACAATACCAACTGTACTTTCCATTTTAATTTATAAATTTGACATTGTTAAATATTGTTGGAATGAAGGTTTTGACGTTACAAAGTACTCCTGTCAGATCATTAATGAAAATTTAGACATTAGACTTCGTTTGTCGAGTTGTTGATGTTGCCTTGATAACTTTGAAAAACGCGCGTTTTTGAAAGTTCGATTTAAACACGCTGAGGCGTGCTTTGAATAGGTAAAATGGTTCAGCAATAAAAAAAATAACTATTTCACCGGAAAATGTGGAAAAAACGATTTTACAATTTTCGACGATCAGCCCAGCTCGCGGTTCCTCGGCGAATAGCTAATATTTTTTCACAAGAATCTAATGACGTATTCTCCACCCAATTCTGGAGACAATGAACTAGTCCGAAATCCCCCAAAGAATTTTACATCAGAGCAAGGAATTGAAGGATTTTTTTTTCGAATTTCTGATTTTTTACGATAAGAAAAGTTGAGTTAGTTTTTAATTGCCTATTTCTGGATACGCAGTATTAAAATTTAGAGATCGAAGAAGTTTTTGTGAAAGTTTGAGGAAGAAGATAAAGCGATCTTGAAATAAATGTTCTCGCCGTGCGGTGCATGGACCCCTTTTTTGTTAACGAAATATTCAATTTCAAAAGTTAACTTTTTTCATTTAAAATATATCATTTATTTTGTACAATAAACATTCAACTAATTATTAAATATTCATTGAAAAATAACACAAAAGCACCAAGCTATACATTTATCAGAAATGAAATTATGCAGGTATTTTATATAATCCATTGAAATATTTTGAGATATCATGCTGCAATCGCAAAACACGTGGCTGGTATGTCACGCAATGTCTAGTTTGATATAGTATAAAATTTATTTTATTATTATAATCTAGCTATCTATATCTATTGGTAGCACACTTTAATAAATACTACAATTATATAGGATACTGTAATTGAATATATTTATTAGTTATTAATTAATTAGTCTTGCTCATCCACCACAACAGCTTATTGGGGCTTAATCCTTATTCTACACATCTAATTCGTGTGATAGTCGTAATTTTGCATTTAATAATCGTTTAGACTGTTCAGAGTCTATACGGTCAAATTCTTGAATATTTCAATACAGATTCTTCTATATTTTTGCGCATGGAATTGAATAGGATATGTCTCAAATTTGAGCGGGAGATGCCTCCGACTCAAAACTGCGAAGAAATATTTGAAAAATTGTCTGTTTTTGTTAAAAAAGGCACTTCATTCGGCTAAAAACATACGTACGTTACCCCACCCAAATCATTGTTGATCGGTAGACCATTCTTCAAATTTGAACTTCAACTTTATTTTTTATTTTTACTAGGTAATACCTGAAGATTTGAATTTTGAATTCCATGTGAAACTACGGACCTATTGATGTGTAATTTATCTGTACCCCCTTCTTCATGTACCTAACCAAATGAAATTAATAATTATACGCTTATTAACTTTAATACCTCACAATAAATTGAAAACCATCTTTTCATTGACACATGATAAATTTCACGATATTCAAATGTCAATTGATTAACGTTCGATTACAAGTGCTGTTATTGAACAATGAGTATTGATTAATTTTACAATTTTTCATTTACTCTTTATGCCGTAACCGAGACCTATATTTAGTAACAATGATCTAACTATAATTTCGAAGAATGGTAGTTACAAATATGATTTATGGATTTTTTCTTCTATTGATATGGTAATAAAGAACAAATCATTATATGTCTTGTGGTGACAGCTGTAATTAGAAGTTTGAGAACCAGAAGAGTTTGTGAAGTGAAAAAAAAAGAATAAAAGTATTCAGTAACGGAGAAGGATGTGACAAATATTGGAGTGTTGATGTTGGCTAGAAGTAAGCTCGTTATTCATTTTTCACTAAATATATAGCTATTTGCAACTTTTTCTATGTTATATGATTATTTCTCCTACCTACTTATTAAACTTTTTTTTTATTTCACCAAAGGCACAAATAGCATAGTCAAAATGTAAAATCAACTGATATGTTCAGTTAACCTGACGCCAAGGTTATAGACCGTTTCGTTAAAAGATGTACCTAAAAGTTGATAAGTCAGTCATTAAATTAAGCCTAGAGGATTTTCTCAACAAAAAATGCCTTGCCATGATGGTTTCTTTTTCGGAAATGGAGCACCACGTCAGTTGACAATTTCTTGTTGGTTGTGAGAATTTAAATATAGACGGATTGATTTTAACGAGGATACAAGAACAGGTCCACCAACAGCGGCAGTCGTCCAGAGAAACATCGATGCTGTACCTAAACGGATCCAAGACGTTCCACAGACTGCAATTCAAAAAATTTCACATAGAGAATTAGTTTATCATTGGATGTAAAAAACTTTAAACCGATTTACCGCAGAAGATTCAAAAATATATATACAGTATTGTCAGTCCCCTGCAGTTGCCACATTCCAGTCTATCACCTTCTTTGTAAATATGGACAATTGATGACATTTGCAATTCTTTCGGTATCTTTTTTTCTTCCCAGCATTTATTATATATTCTTATTGATAAATCTTTTCCAATGTTATCCAAATTTTTATCATTTCTGTAGTTATTTGTCGCATCCTGATGCTCCCCTATTTTTTAAATTTTCAAATATTTCCGTGAATTATGGCTACTTCTTCATTATTATAGTTCTGTATTATTTGCATTTTTTCTTCATTCGATTTAGTTGGGCTTTCTCCGCTATCTGATAATTCTAGAAATACTCCCACCATCTATTCATAACTTTCATATCTTCTGTTAACATTGCTCCTTTCCTGTTTTCAATATTAGTTACATTTGTGTTTTTTTCAGTATTTCATGACTTCAGCACTTTTTAAAATTTCATATATAATATCACAAAAGAAAAAATTTTGTCTTCCAAATTTTCGAGAAGTATGAAAGAAAGAAGAAATAATAAAAGAGCGATGCGAATGGTTTGATACTTTAGATTTATTAGTATTCACGTCATTTTGACATACTGTTGACTTCAATATGCATGTTATTGTAACAAATTCCTTCTCTCCAATTTGGATGGAATGTCAAAAAAGCCTGTAACTTGTGATTTCTGGATTTGTATTTCTTTTTTCTGATAATTTTTAGAGGTAGGAGAAAGGAAGTAGGACAAATATCTTTGTTAGTGCACCTTCTTGTGTGGTCTTTGAGAGTAAGAGCCTCTGCACACGGGTCGTTTGGCATTCGATGTGGATGCGTCTCGAAGTCGAAACGTTTCTCCCTCCATTTCACTTCGTAGGTAATGTAACGTAGGTCCACCAACGGGTCGATTTGCGGTCGATCGGTAGTCGAATTGATTGCGTCTCGATCGTCAGTCGAACCCTGCGAGCTGCTGAGAACGGGAAAGTTCGAGTGTGACGATAGTTTCGCTTGCAATATGGATGTAAGTACTTGGATTCAATTAAAAAATGGAATTTCTCCAGTTATTGAATTACTTTTTCTTGTAACTTGTAACACTCTTTAGAAATTCTATAGAATGCTAACATTTTTTTATCACTTTCCTGTAATTCTTTTGCAGCAACAAACAACCGACAATGAAAATTCCGCTCTATGTACGGATGTATCCATAATCTCCGTTTCCTTTTTTTTATCCGATGGTACATATGAAAAATAACAGCGTCCTCTTCATCACTTGAACCACTCATTATAAAAAAGGACTGAACTTGTTGGGAGACATACGCGAACTGAGAGATAAAAATCGCCCCGTGTACGGTTAACCTCCGATTGCATCGCATAGTTCGTATGTGACGTTCATTCCGCTTCGACTTCGAGACGGATTCGCTTCGAGTGCCAATCGACCCGTGTGCGGAGGCTCTAAAGATTTTATATGATACGTCCCGCAAATTCTCCCTCCAGGTCTAATTCTTGTTGGAAATAATGTAGCAGATTATTGCTTCGTTGCCTCACAAGGCAAGCTCAAGTGCAATATTTTTTGTGTGGGCCGTCTGGGGTGTCTTTGTCCTGAATTTTTATCTTTTCTAATAATTCTTGTATTGTGAGGGCTTCCAATCTTTCTTTCATTTTCTTTTGGTCATTGAAGTTGCCTTCATTTTAAGTCCTTTGCTAGCAATTTGAAAACAAAGTCTGTAAATGGGTTTATTTTCATATGAGATTCTTGATACTTAGTACCTTTGTTGTTGCATCTGCGCTGTGGTATTCCATACTTGACTATTTGTATTCCTCTCCGTTTATTTTTTATATTATAAGCATAATCTTCTATAATTTTTGCTTATATTTCGGATGGAGTATTCTTTCCAATCTCATAATCTTTTATCAATAATATTTGCGAAAACCGTCGCCAACAGGAAGGTTTTCATTCAGTATTTGAAGATATATTCTCCTGCCAGTGAATAATACTCAAATCAAGCATTGTACTTTATATTAATTGTTTAAACTTATACACTATTGTCAATAAATAAATTATGTTATATTGTTTTGAATTAAAAACTTTATTTTCAATACTTTGAATCACATCCCACATCTCTATCATTTTCTTTATATCAAGAGTCAATAAAGCACGTCGATGCGTGGGAAGGATTTATAAACTAAGTACAAAACGGCAAAAAGTGAACCATTACTATCGCAACAAACTATTAACCATAAAACGTGGGCTTTAACCTACACAAGTGAGATGCACTTAATTTTTGTCTTGTTTTTTATTGCATCATATGACCGACGGAAATAAATTATGGCACCGTCATTTGTCACGTTCCTGAAGTACCACTACGAGTTATTTCCACTGTATTCGACAATTTCACCACTTCCATGACGAGCTAATATTTGGAATGATATTGTTTATATATTTACTAAAGCTACGATAGGTTCATCCTTCCTATAGGCTTTTTAACTGTTGCCAGATATATATAGAGAGGATTCTCCAAATTTTGCATTTTCTAATGCACAATAATGCCGGACCTCAAGGCCCAAGAATATCTCATTAGTACTTACACGATGTAAACCTTCCTATTATGAAGTGATCAGCATTGAGTGCAGAAGTTAACTCCAAATCTGTTGTACACTTCGACATCGAACAAGAAAAATCTTTGCCATTTTCGTCGACTTTAGAAGAGCGTTCGATTCCATCGATCATCAGATACTTTGGAATAAATTATTTAATTTGGGAATTTCCTCAACAATAATATCTATCATTAGAAATATTTATAAAGACTCTTCCTTTAAGGTAAACTCAAGCAATGGTTTCACCAAGTCTTTCGATATTACTTCGGGCGTATTACAAGGGGAGTCATTTAGTCCGTTGCTTCTCTCGTTGTTCATAGCAGATATTGAATCCTACTTTTACAATCACGGATCTCAAGGTGTTAACATAAACAATATTATTGATATTCTGCTGCTTTTATACGCCGACGACTTGGTTATTCTTGCCCACTCTGAAATTGATGTTCGCAGAAAGTTGAAACTGCTTGAAGAATATTGCAATCTAAATGGTTCAAAAGTGAACATTGAGAAAACTAAAATCATGGCTTTTTCCTGGGGGGGCTTCAGTTTTGATAAAGGAACGTTCAATTAAGTTTATAGGTGAAAACATTGGCTTTTTAAACAAATATGTATATCTAGGTGTTACAATCACATCCTCTTGTCTTTTTCGTGAAATGGCTTCTGTTACTGCCGAAAAAGGAAAACAGACTGTCGGTGCTATCATACCCGTCCTAGCTAAAGCTAAAATCGACACATGGCACCCTGGAATAAAAATTTTTTGAGCACTTGCTTTAAGCACCTAGTCTGGGGCCTTCGATATCACGATATTTTGGAGCGTGTACAGACTAATTTTTTGAAGCGTGTGCTTATGCTGCCCAGAAACACTTCTGATTGTGCTCTTAGGATAGAAACAGGACGTGTTAAATATCTATAGTATAATATATTCAAAATGACATTAAACTGGTTACTAAAAATTCTTTCCATGGAAGATAACAGATTGCCCAAAATATGTTTTAACCAGCAAAGACATTTGCTGACTTGTGACGAAAAATTTAACTGGGCTTTACAAGTCAGAAATCTTTTTTATTTTGTTGATGCAGCTGATGTTTGGGAGAATCTTTCAGTTACTACCTTAAAACAATCCAAAAAAAAGCTTCTGGCAAGCTTATATGACAAACTTTTTAAAGTAGACTGTGAAGCTGTCTCAGCTCTACTTTTTATTGCTTATACACCAACTTTTCTTTTTCCAAAAGCCCTAAAAATTATCTTTCTTTAAAACTTCCTATTCAGGTCACTCGCACCATAGCTCTATTAAGACTTGCTAACAAGTATCGCTTAAAATTTACACTGAATGGAGTTTCGTACGTTATTAACCCAAATGAAATATGTACTGTATGTAACAGGCTTGAGTTTGAGACGATTGAACATTTTCTTTTTGGCTGTCCGGCTATGAAACCTAATAACTGCGCAACTGTATCTAATTTGGAAAGTCTAGTTTTTCAATTAGAAAACCTGAATGTAACCTCGGCAAAAAGCATATCGTTTTATATATGGAATATTTTAAAATTAAGGACGACATTCATTCTAAACGAATGAAACATTACTTTATTATCATTATTTTTTTTTAATGTGTACTAGTTTTAGGTTCCTTTTTGTTTATATAAGTTTGGCTTTTTCTTACATTTTTTAGGGCACACTTTATATTAAGCATTCATTTTTTTTTCTTTTTTTAACTATATATTAATTATAAGTTTCTATGAAAAAGTTTTTCTTGTATTTTAGATTTTGGATAAGTCAATTTTTTTTGTACTTCCAAATCCTTGCTGTAAAACTTCTGTTTTTATAAGCAATAAAGATTATTATTATTATTATTATTATTATTATTAAATCCAAATCAGTTAAGACAAACTCTTCTGGAAGAATGGTAACTTCCACTTCCACAAACGTACATTTGATTTGAGGTAGACCAAAGAGGATACAGGCAGAGAACGGCAACAAACGTTATTAACAATACGGCTTCCCAGCTCAGTTTCGATTGACGTAAGGTAATTTTACCACAAAAACAATTTGTGCTTTTTCTTTTTTATAAAAAAAATGCATCAGCTTTATATAGCTCATATATAATTATATTACAAATTGTAAAAAAGTGAATGCGGGTATATACAAATTAGCTGAATTAAAAAGATGCCTCTGAAAATAACTTGTTCTAATGTATCAATAATCTTGACATAGTAAGTTTATCGAGAGGGCTGCAAAGATTGATTACTTAAATAATCAAGTATATCAATGTTCGAAAGGACTACTTATTTACAGAGGCTTCAGGTGAGTAGCAAAGCTATAAATGTTTACATCTCAGATCAAGTGGTAGATCCTAAGATATTATTCTTGATATATGTTCAGGTTGTAGCGTGGGTACTAGTTATTGCATAACTCTGAATTCGTCCACGTATGTCAATTTAAGATTTATTAGCTTTGTATTACACTATTATTTCATAATTATTGGAGTAGGAATTGCTATACCGATGTAAAAAAGCATCGTAAAACCAACTAGTTTTATTCTAGGTATAAATTCTGATATAACTTTATACCCAGAATAACTATACCTAGTATAAATCTCTATTGTAAAACCGGCCCTTATTGTATTAAATTCTCTAAGGGATCGTCATTTGACTTCAGTACAGACAAGAAATCGACTTCTGGAGGTTCGTGGTGAAAATGTAAGTAAATGGACAGTTCGCCGAAGATTACATGAGGTTGGGTTAATAGATTTTAGGCCAGCAACTGGGCCTAAGTTACTTCCACGTCACCGAGTAGCGAGATTGCACTTTGCTCGTGAACATAGCAATATGAATCTTATGCAATGGAGTGATATACTCTTTACCGATGAGTCCAGGTTCTCGCTACATTCACCAGACGGACGAAAACGAGTATGGAGACGAAATGGGGAATGATTCCAATAATGTGCTTTTAGCCCTAGGCTGAGTCATAACGGAGGTTCCGTAATGGTATGGGCAGGCATATCAAGTGAACCCTCTACGGAATTAGTGTTTATCAATGGGGACTCACTGACTGCACAACGGTATATTGAGGAAGTTTTGGCATATCGGGTGGTTCCATTCGCTCCATTTATTGGCGATAACTTTATCCTGATGCAGGACAATGCTAGACCTCATTCAGCGAGATGCGTCAGTGAATACTTGACAGAAGTTGGCATTGAAAAAATGAACTGGCCAGCATGTTCTCCGGACGCAAATCCTATAGAACATGTGTGGGACATGTTAGGCACACGTGTTAGAAGTCGTGCTATAGCACCAACCACGCTAAATGAGCTTCGTGTAGCTCTTCAAGAAGAATGGGAGAATATTCCTCAGAATGCAGTTCGTGAGCTCATTAGTGGGATGCCACGCCGTATGCAAGCAATAATTAGGGCTAGAGTAGGAAATACCAAATACTAAAGTCTATTTTATGTGTTAAATAGGGGGCCCGTTTTTTTTGCACCTGAGTGTACTATATAAGTGGGCTAGAATATCGCCCAGAAAATTGAATAGAATAGGCCAAAATTCGTTCCTGGAGCTCTTATAAATTGGCAATCCATTGATATTTATGTTGATAGATAAAGGGTGAGGAATATCTCTAACATTAGCCAAACATTTTTTAAAACATAATTCCTAACCCTGAAGCCAATAATTACCGTCGACACCGACATTCTCAAGAATTATATTCCTGGGAGTTTTCAATAATGTCCTGGGATCAGTTGGCTAAATTTGATTTGGGAGACGATTATTCAATATCCGCAGTAAGTCTCTTAATGCCATATGACTTATGCCATAAGTAATTGCCCACTCTCTGAACTCATTACGAAGATTAATTCTCTTGTCAAGCAATTCCAATGCTAATTGTTGGTTCCCTTCGATTTCTGGAAAGTTTATTTCTTCTTTCTGTTCGATATCCTGGTAATGCAGTGTACCTTTTCAGAATCAGCGTTAGATATTACAGAAATTGTATCATATGGTTTTAAATGAAACTAACTCGAAGAATTAGAAATTAGAAGACACTTAACAGACCCACAATATGAAGTCCTCAATGAACAGCTGAATCTAGGAAGTTCTCCATTATTAAACTGTCTTCTTAAGTAATAATTGTAAAGATCAGCAGATATAGTTTTCCTGGTTTCCTATATCATTGCACAGTTATACTGATCTTAAATGGGACAAAGATATCCAGAATATCCCCATAGGGCTAATAATATCAAAGCTACTATTTGTAAAATCTTCTTCTTTTTTTCTATTCATATATATTAAGTCAATCACTAGATAGGGCACTATTTGGACTAGCCAAATATATATCAAGTATACATCATGTCAAAAGTAACTTCTGTCATTCTGACGATGATATTTATATCGAAACAATTGTCAATTTACTTGCAATTTACACATTTTTACAAATATATTGTGGAGTCATTTAAAAACAGTTAGTTTCATTTAAAACCATATGATGAGTAGATTCCACGAAGTGAGGGTTTATACAGTTAACTCAAGAAATTGTATCAGTAATATGTATTGGAGTTTCTCGCCTATAAGGACTGATGACGCTTTCTTCGATAATGAAGTGGTTTTGAAGTTTCAGATTTACTTTTCTCCTCAAATTCCCACTTCGCTTCACTTTCTTCCAATAAGTATCCATATCTTAGGGTAACAACTTGCACAATAAATAACCGTATGTTGAGATCCACCCAAGTAAAACAATTTGACTGAACGATTTCATATAGGTTATGGAAAGTAGATTTGTTCAACCATATAGAAGGTCTATTGAGGTGGAAAGCTCCAGCTTAGATGCTCTAAAACGGTATTTTCGTTGTGTAAATGTTTCATCACACACGTCCATTACATAAGAATAGATCCTTTATAGATATACTGTATTAGGACTGTCATGAATGGCATTTAGTATGAACAACTATATCGCTGTGAGAGAAGTAGCGAAGCTGTGAAATGGTTGCGTTAATATTAAAAGTTACCATTGATCTTTTATATAGTGTTGAATTGATATATAAGATGCCTCAATAAAGTAGACTCGTATATAAACGCTGAGACCGTTTTCTCAACAATGTTATTCCACCAAATCTCTTTATAAGCAATTCAGTGACTAATAAAGTTTTAATATAGCCATTAAGCTTCATAAGTTGCCTGAATATATCCTTTATAAAGCTTCAAGCGCAATAAGAGGTTTTCGTGTGTTACTTGGGCTCGGGGGGGGGGGTGGGTTGAGGAAATTTGTTAAAAGGTAAAACCAATTATAATTTGATGTAATTTTTTCGCTTGAATTTCGACACACTTTGTATGTATCAACTATCATGCTCCAATCAGTGATAGGCGCAACGTCCATGGACTCGTGACCTCGGTTCTAGGTCTAATCTGGAAGACGGCATATCTACTCTAAGGAAAAAGTTGTACCATGTTGAAACTTTAATACCTTAGGACACAACAAATCTTGAATTATGGATAAATAATAAAAACTGCTTTAATTATATCGTTATTGAGGTTCGTCAGCTCAGGAGGATTAAAACACTTCCATAACCCATTAAAAACAGTAACCACTAGTGACCAAAAATCAATTACCTCAGAAAACAACATTTTTTTGGAATATAAACTATTCTACTCACCACAATTAAACCCGTTAATAGCAACAATGGAAATGGTTGGTGATGACAATTAAACCTGTTATTAACTAGTTGATAATGATTATTGAATGGATTATTAACTGTAATATATCTACGTGATTGTTAATTGAGGACATTCATTACTCGATTATTTCAGTAAAGATGACGTTTCAATCAGTCTTATGACAAAGATGAATACTGATTGAAACGTTTTTTTAAATATGTTGAAGATTTAAACAAATTAAATTGTTTTATTGGATCGTATATATTATTTATTATTATGTAATAAAAAATAATTTCATATTCGTATTCAGCGACCTCGAAAACATAAAAAAGTGGTTTTAGCAATTAGTACTCCTTGTAGGCGACTTTTTAAAGATGTCGCATACTTGTGATCTTTAAATCTACAAAGGTAACCACTTATTCAAACTATATTAAAAAGAGTTCATATTCTTCATAGAGCTACTTTGAACTGCCGTTCACTGCAATGAGGTTGGATTACCTTTTGCAAATTTATCATTAAAATATTGTTAACACTGATAATGTATTTTTCAAATATATATCTGTAATCTGAATTGTATTGTGTCCAAAATAAACATTTGCAAAAATCACAAACAAAACGTCTACCTTCAAATATTTGTATTACCGGTTTTCAAAGTTCTATAGTTCATTTAAAAACCATGAGGAATAATTTAAAAAGCCTTACTCACACCACTAAAAGTTACTAGATTAGTTACTAAAGGGTGTGTTCCGGAAACGTAGATAGATAGATAGATAGATATATTTATTCCACAAAATCACAATATAAAGTACAAAGCATGTAAAAATTTATTAAAATACACAGTGATTTTAGCCTAAGCGTTGGAAATAACAAAAAAAGAGAAAAAAAAGTTATAGTAGAAATTTGTCAGAAAAAATTCTGAGAAATTTTAAAAAACATACTGATGTAGTAGTTGTTTAATTTTTCTTTTAAATTTTTTGTTTGTAAGATTTTTCAAATCTGAAGGTAAATGGTTATATACTTTAATATCTGAATATAAAGGGCCATTTCGAGTTTGACTATATTTATAGTTTGTAGGTATTATGTCTTGTTTTCGAGTGGGATATTTATGTCTGTCCTTTGGGGTAAGAAGTTCATTTTGAGGCTTGTGAATTAATAAAGAAGTTTTGTAAATATAAGTGTTTGTCATAGTCATTATTCTTTTTTCTTTAAAGAATGGTCTACAAGAAGTTCTAGATTTTAAGTTGAAAAGCGCTCTAATTGCTCTTTTTTGAGCCATGAATACGGAGCCTGCGGATACAGCAGTCCCCCAAAATTCAATACCATATTGCATTATACTAGGAAATTGAGCGAAATAGACCGTTTTTGCTACAAATATGTTAGTATGTTGTTTTATTGCTCACAATGCAAATACATATTTGCTAAGAGATTTATTCTGTTGATTTATATGAAAGTTCCAGTCAAGCTTGTTATCGATGTGTATGCCTAAGAATTTTATGTTGAGGGAAGAGGTGATAGTTTGTTGACCTATATTTATAGCAACTTCGTCAGAGTCTCGATATAGGTTAAAG